>CALNHX010011117.1:0-34699 GCA_940337035.1 Agriotes lineatus
TTTTGAATTACATATTTATAAATTTGTAAATTACTTTTATTTGAGCAGTGGCGGATGTAACAGGTGGGCAAAAGCGCGCTTGCCCACTGCCCCCCCCCCCCGACGAAAGGCTTTCAGGGCCCCTGAAAGTTACACCTTCGATTTCTTTTTTTTATTTTTTTGTTGAAAAAATGTTTCGGTGAGTCCCTTGTAGACAGCACAAGTTCAATTTTCATTCAGGGGCCCCCTGTTATCAGAATAATTGCAATGCTTGATAACTATCGTAAATTAAATATAAAATCAAATAACTTTTGTAATCAATCAGTTATTTAAAACGTCTACGATTTTCTCAAAGTTTGTCGAATATTTCTGACTTATCAAAAACGTTCTAAGGGGCCCCCGGGTGCCCCCGCGCATCTAAATTCAGTTGACAGTCAACTGACCACCACTTTCGAAAGTTGGAATTGCCGCGCCCAATAATGAGAATTCACCGAGCATGCGCGGGAACTGTCACTATAGTTACCGTACTGATGAGTAATTTCTACGAGTTCTGTCGAGTTCCGTGTCAATCGAGTTCGTTTATCATTTATCCAGTGTTTATGGACAAGTGCCGCAGTGGTTTGCAATGTAAAATGTGAATTTATTCGATAAAAAAACCTGATTCCAGATACTCTAGGTATGTACATTAAATATTGCTCCGTGTGAGAATTTTGCTTACTATAACATAACCTAGTAATTTATATTTTTCCATGGTAGATCTGATTCTACTATATATTTTGCTTAAAACTTTTCTGTCATAGTGATCTGTGCGTCCATCATTCAGTTACCTGATGCATTTTAGAATAAACCGATTTTTCTTTTCAAAAATCAACATCTCTACCCCTAACCCTCACTTTTCCTCGCCTCGGTAGCCTCGGTGAAATATTTTGTCACTGCAAACAGTTGTTCCTTTATAATTCAATAATTGTCCATTAATGGTTTTAGATGACATGGAAAAAACAAAAGAAAAAAGTGGATTTGAAAAGAAAAAAATTAGAGAAAAAAGAAAATTGGAAAATGCTGGAATTGACCCTAAGCAGACTAAAGTCAGCAAATTCTTTCCAACTTCAACATCAACACCAAAGTCAACACCAGTTGAAGTTCAAAACGACGATGATCAAAACTCCACGGAAATCGGATTTCTTTCAGCAGAACAAGAATCCCTATCCGCCAGTTTATCCACCAAAAGACATACCGAATCAAGCGATGAAACATTATCTACAAAATCACCGCTAATCCACCCAGAAATTTATAATGACGAAGGTATAGTAGAAATTCTGCTCATACAAATGTTTGGTCCTTATTTCGAAATGTTTATTAAATATGAAATGTAGAGCTGTGAAATCTTGAAAAATGCTACTTCATTTAATATATAAGTTTACATAAGTACGAACATTGGAGTAGAATTGGAATGCAGAATTTTTATTTCAATTTCTACAAAAACAATTCAAACATTTTCATAAAGCCTCTACGATTTAGTATGATCAGAGATTCCATACTACATCAGATAACTGTTTTTTAATATTGTTTTTTTACTGTTACAGAAAACAAGCAGGAGAACAAGAAAATGAAGAGTGGATACAATGAACCGATAAAAACTGGACCTGAGACTAGTGTCAGTCGAGAAAATCCTCCGTCGACAGAAGTGTTAATGACCAATCGTTTTTCAATAATGAACAAAAAGATAACTTCGCACTCACTGATTCATTTGATAAAGAACCAATGTCCGAATCTGAATTATTATTTTCTGCAAATGCACCGCCAATAGTTTCGAAATTCAACAATGACAAAGGAATTTATAAAAATCAGATTTTAAACGAAGATCAGAAAAGAATGCTTTTACTTGCTGGCCCTTGTCAACCTACAGAAGCTGATATGCCCAATGGCAAATTCAAACTCACAGAAAATGGGCGCCATTTCAACTCGCAGTATTATTATAAACGTACGCAGAAGCCTTTCGAAGAAAATGATCTTAGCCCTTGGTTATCATACTCACCGACTCTACATCATGCTTATTGCCATTATTGCTGGCTATTTGGAAATGAGGATACGAAAAAAGGTATATGGTGCACTGGTTACATGGATTGGAAACATGTTCAGCGATCCATTTCAATACACAGTTTGAGCAAGACTCATCTCAGAATGCAGTTGCAGCAGCAAGTTTTCTCAAGAAAGCTGATATCCGTCATCAACTAAATCAACAAATTAGCAAAGAAGCGAAAAAATGGCGTTACGTCCTGAACATTTTTTTTGATACCATAAGAACTTTGTCTGGCTTGGGTGTCGCGTTTCGAGGTCATCGTGAAAAAATGGATGAAGAAAATCCTGGTATATATTTGTCTATCATCAAACTCATCTCCCGACATAACTCGACTCTACATGATCACATCGAATCCTCGAATCGGATAAAGTACTTGAGCAAAACGATTACATTCGAATTATTGAATATCTTGGCTGATCAAACGCGAATTTTATTATTAATGAATGCAAAGAAGCAAAATTTTTCACACTGATCGCTGACTCAACAACTGATGTTGCTCACTTGGATCAAATGGCTATATTGGTGCGATACGTTACAATCCAAAAAAACAGGAGCCAAGATACTATGCGTCAAAGAACGTTTTTTATGTTTCATTCGAATCAAAAAAGGGGATGCTGTCTCGATTTCTCATGACATTATTGGGGTCTTGTTTGAAAAATATCTATTCGAAAAAATTCATCTATGTGGTCAAGCTTTCGATGGCGCGCCCGTTATGTCAGGAGAGCTGAATGGATTACAAGCACGTATCAGAAGATATGTTGGAGAGAAGGCCTTCGTTCCGTACATCCATTGTACAGTGCATCAACTCAACCTGGTTCTATCTCATGCAGCTGAAAAATTCGCCAGCCCTTCAATCAAACTCTTTTTCGCAACATTACAGCGAATTTTCAACTACTTCTCGCAGTCTCATCGGCGATGGGAAAACCTTTTGGAAGAAAGCAAAAATCTGTCCCAAAATAGAAAATCTTTCGGCATCCAACTTCTGGAAGAATTGAAACTAGAACTTTTTTAGACCAACTCTGACTGTCGAAGAGAGACACAAGATGAACAGTGTGCTGTGCCATTGGAAGATATTGAAAGCGAAGCGCTGTCACAGAAACGAAGACTCCACATCAAAGGCTTGAGTGATACTCGTTGGTCTGCACGGCTGAAAGCAGTAGAAGCAATTATCCAAAATCTTGACTGTGTTGTCAACTGTTTAGAACGAGAAACATCGAGAGAAAAGGCTACTGGAGAAGATATAATGGACGCAAATTCTCTACTTTCGGCGATCAATTGGCTATTTTTACTAAACCTGACATGGTGGCATTCAGTCCTATCATTCATTGACATTGCTGAAGTGCAATTACAGAAAAAAGAAGTTGATCTTTTGATGGCCCAAAATTGTCTCGAAAATGTAATGAAGAACTTGCAAAACTTGCGTGAGGAGAGCAAGTATGATTCTTTCGTTCCGAAAGCTAAATCTCCATGGGAGAAGATGGGATGGAAGAATCCGGATTTTCCGATCATTAGACAACGACGAACGAAAAAATGCCAGGCGAGAAGCAGAGGACAGTTCTCTGGATATGGCAACGAAACATCGCATTGGGTACTTTAAAGTTCTGGACAGAATGTGCAGTGAATTACAAGAAAGGGCCAAAGGTTTTGATGAGATAAACTCACTTTTCGGATTTCTCAAACCTGAATCCTTCAAAAACATGGAAGAGAAAGAATTTGAAAAAAATGTGTGCAATTTGATGGAGAAATATCCAACTTTTTTTACAACTGCCCTGAAGTATGAGTTAATCAGTTTTGCGGATATATATTTCTCACAAGAACAAGATTCTACCTAAGCATAGTCCATTGCAATATTTGAACTTCATCGTTGAAAAAAATTTGATCAGCAGTTTCCCGGAGTGCTGCAGTTTATTGCGTTTATTCTTGACCCTTCCCGTCAGCACTGCCAGCGCCGAACGAACAATGAGTTCATTGAAGAGAGTCAAAGATCGTCAACGTTCTACAATGAGTGCAGAAGCATTGGACGATTTCAGCGTACTTTTCATCGAACAGCAAGTCGCCAATCAAATTGATCTGGATGCAACCATCGAAGTGTTCGCGGAGAAGAAAGCGAGAAGAGGATTCAAAAATATGTGAATTTTCTCGATGTAAAAAAGAATACAACTTTTACAATGCTCGATGAATAAATGAAAACATTTTTATATTCATTAAATTCTTAAAACATATCTTTCACTTTCCATGGAACACCTGACACAACATAATTTTCTAGGGGGGGGGGGGGCTTAAGAAATTTTGCCCACTGGGCCTTTTTCCTTAAATCCGCCACTGACTTCCCCATATAAACTGATAGCTACTAACCAAAAAACTGCAGGTATTTTAAGAACCCAACGGAAAGTTCAACACCAGCCATTCCAGAGCATCGAGCACAGCATTGGAACATGGAAAATGCATGGCTGGAAGAAGCTGATATTCCTCTTTGTGACCCTAGACTGCACCCAGGTCAATACTCTCGATGGCCATTTGGCTGCGATTTTTGGAAATTGAAACTTGATTACTGTAAAACTTCTCTGCCTTCACAAAAATGTGCATGGATGTCACTTTCACGATGTTGTTGACCATATTAGCCATTTACGACGGACATGCCTTAATTAATACCTGTTCCGAATTGCACATACACATTTTTTAAATTAAGGAGCTTTCCGATAATAGCTGTCCTAATCTATTCAAAAATCAAACATCTAAATAGAGTATTAGAAAACCTTGCCAATGTCTTGACTTCGGCATTCGCACCACCTTTAACTATGCCGGATTATGAAATTAATCTGTATGCTGGTGATTATTTATGCTAGAGCAACAATATATTGGTACTTTTCCCACTATGCATTAGGCACTCTAAGAAGAAGTGGAGGCAGCTCGGCGGCCATTTTGTTTTTAATTGACCTAATTAATTTGATATCAAATTAATTGACCTAATTAAAAAGGGATTAGCTACCGAATTACTCGAATAAGCTTCCGAATTACGCGAATAAGCTCCCAAATTACGCAATTGACCCGCGAATTACGCGAATTAGCTCCCGAATTACGCAATTGACCCGCGGATTAAATTAATTGACCTTGATTGACCCCGCGAATTAAATTGATATCATTTTGATATCAAATAGATTAGCTACTGAATTACGCGAATTAGCTCCCGAATTACGCAATTCACCCGCGAATAAATTAATTGACCTTGATTGACCCCGCGAATTAAATTGATATCATTTTAATTAACCTAATTATTTTAATCGCTGTAATTAATTAAAGAATTAAAAAGGGATTAGCTACCGAATTACGCGAATAAGCTTCCGAATTACGCGAATAAGCTCCCGAATTACGCAATTGACCCGCGAATTACGCGAATTAGCTCCCGAATTACGAGACTTCTGTCTCGGTCCCATTGTGCGACGTTGCCATTTTTATTTCCTGCGAGTTAATTTGATCTTGATTGTTCGATTAAACTGGTCGCCATTTTGGATTTACGCCACGATGATAGCTATGTCTCACTCTTCCTTATTGAGTAGCCGACCCTCTCTCTCTTTTCTGCCGCGAATCAAAAATCTCGATTAAAAATGACTCATAATTAATTATCTCCTCCATTTTGAATCTAACTACAGTGTTGACAATTTATTCTCTGTTCCACGAGCCTCTCTTTCTAGTGTATTTGCGGCGTTGTCGTTTTGTATGTCTTTCTCTCTTATACCTGTAATTGAAGGTAGCTATGTCTCACTCTTCCTTATTGAGTAGCCTTTCCTCTCTCTCGCTCCCATTGCGGGGCGGCCATCTTTGTTTTTTTCTTTCTCTCTTCGTAGCATATGTTGTTCCCCTAGTCAGGTTTTTATACAACCATGATTGAATGTCTGCGATTTTAATTGACGAAATCATTCGTGCAACATATAACTTTAAAATTGTTATTTTAACATGTAGTTTCCTGGTCGAAATAGAACGGTCAGCATAAAATTTATGTGCGATGAATGCTGAGTCTTGTAAAATTTCCTGTCACAACCTGCAGCGACAGACCGGTGGAGGACAAAGGAGTTGACCGTCAACTTTGCAAGTCCCTGCCTGTATGTAGTAAACAAAGTCACAGCGCAGCTGCAATATGAGTTTAGTTTAGTCATTCGCTGTTACAACCGTGCTTCACTTACAGATGCATCGAATTTCTTTTAAGCATTTACTGTGTCAACTGTGAGCCGTTTACAAGTGCATTGATTTTGTTTTCACCCCGTCTACAAGTGTACCTAAGATGGACCCCAGAACTTCCAGCAGCGGGGAAGTAGCTCGCAATATGGACCATAAAACAAGTAAGAATATGTCGTTTCCTAATAAAAAGCAACGTCGCGCAGTGCCGCCTGTAGCAGTCGACACCCAGGGAACTTCACCGCAACTCACCATCACTGCGGAGGACCTTCGAGTGTTTGCTGAGGAAACGATGCAATCCTACGACGTGAAAAGAAGCGTCTGCTGTGCGACCTCTACGTGCCCCTAAACAACAGCGTAAGTAAAGCGCTGCATCTAGGTCTGGACCCCTATAAAGAATTTGAAGTGGTCGTCAGAATCCTGAAAACGGACATCGGAGCTGGTGTTTCCTTCATGGCCGACGACTTCATAGCTTTTCTGCAGGCGTTGGGGGATGCCCTAGCGACCCACGAACCTTTCAAACTACACCTCCCCGAGCACTCTGTGGAATATGTGGCCAACGATACCTGGAAAATCATCTCCACGGACCCAGCAAATAAATTCGCCATCTACATCACCTACGACACGCTGAAAAATCTGATCCCCATGTATAACCTGGTGGTAATTAAAATTAACGAGCTAAAACGAGTAAAGTGCGCGTTTGAAAAGTTCGGTAGTGCCGTTGCTATGAAAGTCCAGGACCTAGAAAATGTTCGCCTGGACGATTCAATTATTTTTAATACGTTACGTTGTGATTTCGCTAATAACATTATGCTATGGGAACTTGTATTCAAATTTAAAATGTTTGTCGCAAACGAAATTCCAAACATGATTGATAATGGTGATCTAAAACTGTACAATGCTTAATTTATGGCTTTATATTTATGTCTGTATATATTTATGTAAATAAAAACATGTTAAACCTATTTGCTTTTTAATTATGCGAATAGTGCTGATTTATACACACGGCAGGTTGGCCGAGCGATAAAGGCGCCGGTCTTAAGAACCGGTCTCGTAAAAGTTCGAGGGTTCAAACCCCACACCTGCCATAAATTTTTTTATTTATAAGTGTTCTAATTTTAAAATTTAGTTTATTCACGACCGCTCTACTGTAATAATTCCAGTATAAATGCAAACCGAGGAAAATAAAAACGCAATTGACCACAAATTAACATAAATTTGAATAAAACAGAGAATTTCGTTGAAAAATGTTCTGTTTTAGTTTAAAAACTCCAGTATAAATGCAAACGAACGAAAATAAAAACGCAATGGGCCACAAAGTAACATAATTTTGAATAAAAAAACGACATTTTTATCCAATAAGCGAAAAAAAATACACCATCTCACATTATTTCACTTAAAAAATGATCACAATTCGTTTTATAAATCGTTTTGTAAAACGAAAATGATGTAAAAACAGTTTTAAGAGTTAATTCTAAGCATAATTTTGCAAATGTTTTACACTTTTTTCTCTAACTTGTTTCAGTTTTAGCAAGATTTGAATAAAAAACAGCAATTTCTGCAGCAGTTTTAGTAAGATTTGAATAAAAACACACAATTCCGCTCAAAAATGTGTTGGTCCACATCATCTCACATAAATTTTTTGAATAAAAACACACAAAAATTACGAAAAGACGTATGTGTTGACGACAAATTAAAATAAATTTGAATAAAAGCGCGCAAAAATTACGAAAATACGTAGGTGTTGACCCCCAAAGTAACAAAACTTTGAACAAAAATCACGCAATCACGTAGCATCTCACATACATTTTTACAAAAACTGACATCATGTCACATAAATTATGCAAAAATATGGCATTTTAATTTAACACACGATGAAAATTTAATAAAAACATTGCAATTACGCATCATCTCACTTAAAAAATTATCACATTTCATTTTACAAAACGATTTATAATAACGAAAATGATGTAAAACAGTGTTAGAGTTATTTCTAAGCATAATTTTGCAAATGTTTTACACTTTTTTATAAAATGTATCGCTCAAAATTAAAAGAAATCACAATTTTTAAATTATATCACACCATTATGAAAGCGTAGATTGATTTTTTGAAATTTTACACTTTGTAGCTGTAAAATAACTTCAAATACTAATATTTTAGCTTTAGATTTTGTAATTATTGCAGATTCGTGAAAAACAAAAGCAGAGTAGAAATAAAAAAAGACAAACACTTTGTAATAAACAAATATATTGTTCTTATTTCGTATAATACTTAATAATATAAAAATAATTGTACAGCTGAATGTCTTATTTTCTAAAAATTCGTTAGCAATTTACAAAACTGTAGTTTGAGGTGCACATTTCAAATTAAAAAGGCTGCAAGTAATAAAATCAGAAGTCGTTTACATGGGGTCGTAGAACAAATTTCATTGTGGCATTTTAAAGTTTAAGGCGCTCCCAGTCCAGAATTCCATTCGTATTTGATGTTGAGGACCTCTGCCTTAGAGGCGTTTTTCTAACGACTCTTTTTTGGAGGCGTTTCCTTATCGGCGTTCTTCTGACTGAACCTTTTTGATGTGGACTTGGGTGAGTAGCGGGTGTTTTTAATTTATATTCTAAATCGGACTCGCAGTTATCAGTTTCCATTTCGGTTTCTCCTGTAGTACCAGTCGGGGTTGGCTTCTTTTGCTGTTTAGGTTTAGCTAGCAGCACATTAGCAACGTTAAGGTCTTTGATGTAATCAGCAAACTGTAGGCGTCCGGGTGGATTAATAGTTTTTCGAGGCCTCAGAGTGTCGTGAACTAAATCGACTATGTTAAACGCCGGTAAAATTTCACCCTTTATAGTAACGGTACCCTTGTGATCCCAGCTCACATCGTTTGCGGTACTCAAAATGCGTAGGAAAACTTCAGCTTTTTTCTTAAAAGTTTTGGGAAGTGTAGATAAAATAACGGCATTTGATAGGCTGTTACTGCTTGCTTCAATAGGTATTTTGATTGGCTGCCGCGCCTGGTTTGTGAAATGAAGGAATCGTTGTAACACTTGATTGTATTGCCCCCATTTATCGTGATCAGTTAATTTGGACTTTAAAACTTTTTGCATTTCGTCATCAAGCTGTGATAATATATTTTTCTCCGCATTCCCACCAGACTTAAGACGTTGGCCAAATTCCGGCGATACAATCAACATCTTCCGCTCTTGGTCCATTTTAGTCGAAAAGGAGCTCAATCGTTTGTTCTGGTAGAACCGTCGTGAATAAACTAGCTTAAAATCAAGACTTTCATAATAAATATATAAAAAATATGACAGGTGAGGGAATCGAATCCAGCAATTTTTGAAACCGGTTTGATATATATTTATAGAAGGACTTGACCATCAGTTAACGTTTTATTAATATTTGTCGTGATTCGTCATCGCTGAAAATTTACAAGAGTCAACCTGTCCGCAATGCGGCGCACGCAATGGTTCCACCTCTTTTATTTTAAAATTTGTAAAACCAGATGTCCAAGCCGATACCGCACTGACTCGTTTTAAGCGATTGTGCTCTGTTACCTGGTGCATCTGAAGATGGCTCCCAGACGAATTAATAACTGTCAGGATGCAACCGCACCTTACAGCAGGACATCAATTGCAGAATCAAGTAAGAAAAAGACAAAACTAAGTAAGAAGATGCAGTTTTCAAATAAAATCCAACACCGGGAAGCGCTAGCATCACCGCAGATAATAGTTGGTGACGAAGAAACCCTGGGACCATCGTCACAGCTAACCGGACATAGCGAAGATTTGAGGTTGGTCGTGCAGGACCCCATGCAGCACTGTGACGTAATAACGGACACCCCGCCCGAGGACAAGCAGCTCCGTCGTGAGAAGAAGCGGACATTGTGTGATTTTTGTATGCCTCTAAACAATACAATTGCAGAATCATGTAAGAAAAGGACAAAGTCATGTAAGAAAAGGACAAAGCCAAGTAATAAAACGCAATTTTCAAATAAAACCCAACATCGGACAACACTACTACCACCACAGATAGAGGTTGTTGACGAAGAGACCCGGGGCCCGTCGCCGGATCAAACAGGTATGCATAGCTGTGACGTAACAACGGACACCCCGGCCGAGAACAAACATATCTTCCGTGAGAAACGGTTATTGTGTGATTTTGTATGCCTCTAAACATTAGTTCTAACAAAGTTGTTCATTTAGGCCTGGATTCTTATAAAAACTTTTCACCTGTGGCAAGAATTCTGAATACCGACGGATTCGGTGTTTCATTCACAGCGGATGCGTTTATTGTTTTTCTGGAGGCTCTACCGGACATGTTTGTGATGGCGAAACAAGGATCTTTTAAATGTGATTTAAGTGAACATACAGTGGAACATGTGACCAGCGACACTTGCAGGATGATTCCAAAGGACCCCGTCAGCAAATTTACACTTTACGTTGTAACGCTAGCCTCCGCGTAAATTATTATTACACAATAAAAATGTGTTTAATTTACGCATCGCCCAGTCTCGCGTTATCTTAGGTTACATTTTGCCTGTAATGATAAGCGCGCAGGGACCGACGTCACGTCCAGAGATAACAAGGTAGTACCGAGTCGAATCATGCGCCGCTATCCCCACTCGCTATCCCCCACTTGAGAACTTTTCTAGGGCCCATAAAAGGAGCCGCACCGTCCAATCGCAAGGAGATTCCTTCGAGAGATTCCACGAGACTTTCCCTTCCGACTCCGAGACCTTCCAGACCGATTTCCCCAGTCCTAGATCCCCAATCCCCATCCGGCATTCAAGAGAGAATCATTCTTCTACTTAAAATCCCTGGTTCCCATCCGGTATCCGTAAGTAACCAGTCCTGTAATTAATAACCTGTAGAGAATTCGTTCGAAGTTGAAGAGTTCTCCGAAGACCGGCTCCACGAATTCTCCCCGCTCCAGTAATAAAATCCCGGCAATTCGTTTGAAGTGGATGCCCTCCTCGAGGACCCGCTACACGAATTCTAACAAGCCCTGTAATTAATAACCTGTAGAGAATTCGTTCGAAGTTGAAGACTTCTCTGAAGACCGGCTCCACGAATTCTTCTCGCTCCTGCAATCAAATCCCTGCAATTCGTTTGAAGTGGATGCCCTCCTCGAGGACCCGCTACACGAATTATTAACTATTCCTGTACTAAAAACCCCTAGGTTGTCGAGCGCGGCCACCTTCTTCCAAGGTGTACGCCACGAACACAAATTGTTCTCCTGTCAATTCTAATTCCTAATTAGAATAACCCGCACCCGACCTGCAAATTTGTATTCCGGTTAAATTCAATTTGGCATTGACTTAATCAGCACCTGAAGGTTGAAATAGCATTCATTGTAACTCCTAGACGTAATCAAAACAGCCCGCACTCAAGCTTTAGACTTGCATTTTGATTCATATTTGAAACCGTCCGTGCTCAAAGTTAACAGTCGTTGTAATTCAAATTTGCCAGTCGTAATAAAGTCCGAGAGCGCGAGATTTCCCCGGCCCGCTTTGGAGGAAAAGCGGCAATATTTGGTCGGCGCTCGGACTCTGAAATTAAAATCATATTTGTTAACGCAATGCGGCCTTTCTAGCTTAACCGTTTTCGGACATCCCTAAATGAATTTAGAGGCGGGCTTCACCCCCTGCACTATCAGTTAAATCTCCAGAACCGTGACATGCTTTATTGTATAATTGGCAGACCGTTTAATTCTAGTTTGATTCCAGCTACCTAGTCCGCAGGGTCAGAAACGTGTTGGCTTATCAACCACACCTGCAATGCCTGGCCGTCCGCCCCGATAAGAACGCCTGTTATCTACACCAGCAGTCCACACGAGTTTATTGTAATTTCTTGTTATTAATTAATGTCGAAATATCTAAATGTATCACAGGTAAACACATTAAACTGTTTAATTGTATCCCGATGCTGTTTTTGTATGTTAAACTATCATATATCTGAGGAACCAAAATTATCTCCGACTGTTTAAAAGCTACCCGACGAGCGTAAAGTTTAACATCCCTTATGAGAAGGGTCCAGGTGTTACAATGGCGCCTCCGAGCAGGAACCTAGACTCAGATATATACATAGTTTAGCAAACATGCACATACATCTCCTGTGTCCAGATGGCGCCCGAGACCGATAAACCAATAACTAGTAAATTTTGTTGTGATTTAAATAATGCACAAAACTTGTTACAGCCTAGCCGTCCAGAGAAATCTACCAGAGCCCAGAAACCGTGATGTCCCAGTCTAGAACTCCCAGATCCCCGTCCAGGTCCTGTCCGTTCCAGATAAGATCTTTCCGAGATCCCGTCCAGTCCAGAAAATCCTTCTCCTACCCTCAGGGGTCAGCAGCTTCACTGCTGACACGGGTTTTGCGTCCCCGAGGTGCCTAGCTAATTGCCGACATTACTACGGACCGTCCAGGACAGCCCAGATGTCCGCCCGCGTAGTACCGTCTTCTGCAATGCCAGAAGAAGGAAGAAATCCGTAGTCCGCAGTCCATCCGAGACAATCCCGATGTCCCGTCCATAGAATCCGTAGTTAGCAGTCCGTCCGAGACAATTCCGATTTCCCATTCCAGAAGGAATCCGTAGTCCGCAGTCCGCCTGAGAGACAATCCCGATGTCTCGTCCGTAGAATCCGTAGTCCGCAGTCCGCCTGAAAGACAATCCTGATGTCTCGTCCGCCGGAATATCTGCAGGTACCCGTGTAAGCACCTGGTGCGCCTACAAATTAATGAATGTAAGTGAGAATGCTAGAATGCCAGAATGTTTGCTAGTGCTGTCCCGAATGTTATCTTCCTTTTGGAGCGTGCTCCTGCCACCGTAAAACCGGATAATGACAGGAGATCGTAGACGAATAGTCGAAGCTCGAAGGCGAGAATGTGTTTACCAGAATACTGTGTACCTTTGTTTTCAGAAATTGTATGCTGGTTCCCGCAGCCTCTACAATTTGCCTTGCGATTTAATTATGTGTGAAAGGTTACCCGGCAACCTAGATATTTTTCACACTTATATTTCCAGAGAGCGTAGTTTAGAATGCGCCCCAGAGATCCTGTGCACCGTTTTTTTTTTCAGAAATTGTATGCTGGTCCCCGCAGCCTCTACAATTTGCCCTGCGATTCCGTTATGTGTGAAAGAAGGCTATCCTGCAGCCTAGATGTTTTTTTCACGCTTAGAGGATCCCGGTATGAATGGAATGTAGGTCGACACCGCGACTAATGCAACCGTTCCCAGAGCGTAGTGTAGAAAGCGCTCCAGAGAATCCTTGGCTTGTGTGAGTGTAAGTCGATACCGCGACGATGCCCACTCCGTGAGTTTGAAACTCTTAGAATGAATGCACGAGTAAAAGTGCGAGGGATACTACGAAACCCTTCGCTTAATCCCGATAAGCGTGAAGGAGTATTACAGATGAATTCCCCTGTCCTGAGCGATTTTAAAAGTGCGATCGACTTTAAAAGTGCGATCGACTTTAAAAGTGCGATCGATTTTAATTGCGATCGATGTTATTGTAGTTTCCTCCTGAAGCGTACTTTTGCCCCCGTAGACCCGGCTAATAGCAAAAGTTTGTAGATTCATTATCGAAGCTTGGAGGAGAAAATGTAAAAAGGAAGCCGCATTTTTCTTTCTGTACTGGTTCCCGCAGCTTTTACAATTTTCCTAGTGAAATAGCTTTTGTGAAAGAAGGTTATCCTGCAACCTGTATGCTTTCACAGATTTAAATGCTTCCGAAACCTGTTTTTCTCCGCAGAAATATCCCGAATACACGTTGAAACCGCAACCTCTGTGTTCAGCTAGGCCAGAGTTTAGAGTAAAATTTTTACGCAACCTGTATATTCAAATTTTACACCTCCGGTACATGGTTTCCGAAGAAACGCCCGCTAAAAATCTAGCACCCTCGCGTTTCCCAGTTAGAATGTTTTCTGTGTCCCATCCGAATAACCACCAGACCTCCAGGTTATTTCTGTATTGTTTTGAGAGCCTCGTTGAAGAAGTTGTCCACTGAGCTCCCGTTTCCCCCGAAGGGACCGGCATATGTAACGCTAGCCTCCGCGTAAATTATTATTACACAATAAAAATGTGTTTAATTTACGCATCGCCCAGTCTCGCGTTATCTTAGGTTACATTTTGCCCGTAATGATAAGCGCGCAGGGACCGACGTCACGTCCAGAGATAACAAGGTAGTACCGAGTCGAATCATGCGCCGCTATCCCCACTCGCTATCCCCCACTTGAGAACTTTTCTAGGGCCCATAAAAGGAGCCGCACCGTCCAATCGCAAGGAGATTCCTTCGAGAGATTCCACGAGACTTTCCCTTCCGACTCCGAGACCTTCCAGACCGATTTCCCCAGTCCTAGATCCCCAATCCCCATCCGGCATTCAAGAGAGAATCATTCTTCTACTTAAAATCCCTGGTTCCCATCCGGTATCCGTAAGTAACCAGTCCTGTAATTAATAACCTGTAGAGAATTCGTTCGAAGTTGAAGACTTCTCTGAAGACCGGCTCCACGAATTCTTCTCGCTCCTGCAATCAAATCCCTGCAATTCGTTTGAAGTGGATGCCCTCCTCGAGGACCCGCTACACGAATTATTAACTATTCCTGTACTAAAAACCCCTAGGTTGTCGAGCGCGGCCACCTTCTTCCAAGGTGTACGCCACGAACACAAATTGTTCTCCTGTCAATTCTAATTCCTAATTAGAATAACCCGCACCCGACCTGCAAATTTGTATTCCGGTTAAATTCAATTTGGCATTGACTTAATCAGCACCTGAAGGTTGAAATAGCATTCATTGTAACTCCTAGACGTAATCAAAACAGCCCGCACTCAAGCTTTAGACTTGCATTTTGATTCATATTTGAAACCGTCCGTGCTCAAAGTTAACAGTCGTTGTAATTTAAATTTGCCAGTCGTAATAAAGTCCGAGAGCGCGAGATTTCCCCGGCCCGCTTTGGAGGAAAAGCGCCAATATTTGGTCGGCGCTCGGACTCTGAAATTAAAATCATATTTGTTAACGCAATGCGGCCTTTCTAGCTTAACCGTTTTCGGACATCCCTAAATGAATTTAGAGGCGGGCTTCACCCCCTGCACTATCAGTTAAATCTCCAGAACCGTGACATGCTTTATTGTATAATTGGCAGACCGTTTAATTCTAGTTTGATTCCAGCTACCTAGTCCGCAGGGTCAGAAACGTGTTGGCTTATCAACCACACCTGCAATGCCTGGCCGTCCGCCCCGATAAGAACGCCTGTTATCTACACCAGCAGTCCACACGAGTTTATTGTAATTTCTTGTTATTAATTAATGTCGAAATATCTAAATGTATCACAGGTAAACACATTAAACTGTTTAATTGTATCCCGATGCTGTTTTTGTATGTTAAACTATCATATATCTGAGGAACCAAAATTATCTCCGACTGTTTAAAAGCTACCCGACGAGCGTAAAGTTTAACATCCCTTATGAGAAGGGTCCAGGTGTTACAACGTGACGTATGACACGCTGTCAAATTTATTGCCTATGTATGATTTGATGGTAGTTAAAATCAACGACTTGAAACGTGCACAATGTAATTTCGAAAAGTTTTCTGCATCAATAAGACAGAGGTCCTCAACATCAAATACGAATGGAATTCTGGACTGGGAGCGCCTTAAACTTTAAAATGCCACAATGAAATTTGTTCTACGACCCCATATAAACGACTTCTGATTTTATTACTTGCAGCCTTTTTAATTTAAAATTTGCACCTCAAACTACAGTTTTGTAAATTGCTAACGAATTTTTAGAAAATAAGACATTCAGCTGTACAATTATTTTTATATTATTAAGTATTATACGAAATAAGAACAATATATTTGTTTATTACAAAGTGTTTGTCTTTTTTTATTTCTACTCTGCTTTTGTTTTTCACGAATCTGCAATAATTACAAAATCTAAAGCTAAAATATTAGTATTTGAAGTTATTTTACAGCTACAAAGTGTAAAATTTCAAAAAATCAATCTACGCTTTCATAATGGTGTGATATAATTTAAAAATTGTGATTTCTTTTAATTTTGAGCGATACATTTTATAAAAAAGTGTAAAACATTTGCAAAATTATGCTTAGAAATAACTCTAACACTGTTTTACATCATTTTCGTTATTATAAATCGTTTTGTAAAATGAAATGTGATAATTTTTTAAGTGAGATGATGCGTAATTGCAATGTTTTTATTAAATTTTCATCGTGTGTTAAATTAAAATGCCATTTTTTTGCATAATTTATGTGACATGATGTCAGTTTTTGTAAAAATGTATGTGAGATGCTACGTGATTGCGTGATTTTTGTTCAAAGTTTTGTTACTTTGGGGGTCAACACCTACGTATTTTCGTAATTTTTGCGCGCTTTTATTCAAATTTATTTTAATTTGTCGTCAACACATACGTCTTTTCGTAATTTTTGCGTGTTTTTATTCAAAAAATTTATGTGAGATGATGTGGACCAACACATTTTTGAGCGGAATTGTGTGTTTTTATTCAAATCTTACTAAAACTGCTGCAGAAATTGCTGTTTTTTATTCAAATCTTGCTAAAACTGCAACAAGTTAGAGAAAAAAGTGTAAAACATTTGCAAAATTATGCTTAGAATTAACTCTTAAAACTGTTTTTACATCATTTTCGTTTTACAAAACGATTTATAAAACGAATTGTGATCATTTTTTAAGTGAATGTGAGATGGTGTATTTTTTTTCGCTTATTGGATAAAAATGTCGTTTTTTTATTCAAAATTATGTTACTTTGTGGCCCATTGCGTTTTTATTTTCGTTCGCTTTCATTTATACTGGAGTTTTTAAACTAAAACAGAACATTTTTCAACGAAATTCTCTGTTTTATTCAAATTTATGTTAATTTGTGGTCAATTGCGTTTTTATTTTCCTCGGTTTGCATTTATACTGGAATTATTACAGTAGAGCTGTCGTGAATAAACTAAATTTTAAAATTAGAACACTTATAAATAAAAATGTTTATGGCAGGTGTGGGGTTTGAACCCTCGAACTCTTACGAGACCGGTTCTTAAGACCGGCGCCTTTATCGCTCGGCCAACCTGCCGTGTGTATAAATCAGCACTATTCGCATAATTAAAAAGCAAATAGGTTTAACATGTTTTTATTTACATAAATATATACAGACATAAATATAAAGCCATAAATTAAGCATTGTACAGTTTTAGATCACCATTATCAATCATGTTTGGAATTTCGTTTGCGACAAACATTTTAAATTTGAATACAAGTTCCCATAGCATAATGTTATTAGCGAAATCACAACGTAACGTATTAAAAATAATTGAATCGTCCAGGCGAACATTTTCTAGGTCCTGGACTTTCATAGCAACGGCACTACCGAACTTTTCAAACGCGCACTTTACTCGTTTTAGCTCGTTAATTTTAATTACCACCAGGTTATACATGGGGATCAGATTTTTCAGCGTGTCGTAGGTGATGTAGATGGCGAATTTATTTGCTGGGTCCGTGGAGACGATTTTTCAGGTATCGTTGGCCACATATTCCACAGAGTGCTCGGGGAGGTGTAGTTTGAAAGGTTCTTGGGTCGCTAGGGCATCCCCCAACGCCTGCAGAAAAGCTATGAAGTCGTCGGCCATGAAGGAAACACCAGCTCCGATGTCCGTTTTCAGGATTCTGACGACCACTTCAAATTCTTTATAGGGGTCCAGACCTAGATGCAGCGCTTTACTTACGCTGTTGTTTAGGGGCACGTAGAGGTCGCACAGCAGACGCTTCTTTTCACGTCGTAGGATTGCATCGTTTCCTCAGCAAACACTCGAAGGTCCTCCGCAGTGATGGTGAGTTGCGGTGAAGTTCCCTGGGTGTCGACTGCTACAGGCGGCACTGCGCGACGTTGCTTTTTATTAGGAAACGACATATTCTTACTTGTTTTATGGTCCATATTGCGAGCTACTTCCCCGCTGCTGGAAGTTCTGGGGTCCATCTTAGGTACACTTGTAGACGGGGTGAAAACAAAATCAATGCACTTGTAAACGGCTCACAGTTGACACAGTAAATGCTTAAAAGAAATTCGATGCATCTGTAAGTGAAGCACGGTTGTAACAGCGAATGACTAAACTAAACTCATATTGCAGCTGCGCTGTGACTTTGTTTACTACATACAGGCAGGGACTTGCAAAGTTGACGGTCAACTCCTTTGTCCTCCACCGGTCTGTCGCTGCAGGTTGTGACAGGAAATTTTACAAGACTCAGCATTCATCGCACATAAATTTTATGCTGACCGTTCTATTTCGACCAGGAAACTACATGTTAAAATAACAATTTTAAAGTTATATGTTGCACGAATGATTTCGTCAATTAAAATCGCAGGCATTCAATCATGGTTGTATAAAAACCTGACTAGGGGAACAACATATGCTACGAAGAGAGAAAGAAAAAAACAAAGATGGCCGCCCCGCAATGGGAGCGGGAGAGAGGAAAGGCTACTCAATAAGGAAGAGTGAGACATAGCTACCTTCAATTACAGGTATAAGAGAGAAAGACATACAAAACGACAACTCCGCAAATACACTAGAAAGAGAGGCTCGTGGAACAGAGAATAAATTGTCAACACTGTAGTTAGATTCAAAATGGAGGAGTTAATTAATTATGAGTCATTTTTAATCGAGATTTTTGATTCGCGGCAGAAAAGAGAGAGAGGGTCGGCTACTCAATAAGGAAGAGTGAGACATAGCTATCCTCGTGGCGTAAATCCAAAATGGCGACCAGTTTAATCGAACAATCAAGTTCAAATTAACTCGCAGGAAATAAAAATGGCAACGTCGCACAATGGGACCGAGACAGAAGTCTCGTAATTCGGGAGCTAATTCGCGTAATTCGCGGGTCAATTGCGTAATTCGGGAGCTTATTCGCGTAATTCGGAAGCTTATTCGCGTAATTCGGTAGCTAATCCCTTTTTAATTCTTTAATTAATTACAGCGATTAAAATAATTAGGTTAATTAAAATGATATCAATTTAATTCGCGGGGTCAATCAAGGTCAATTAATTTATTCGCGGGTGAATTGCGTAATTCGGGAGCTAATTCGCTTAATTCAGTAGCTAATCTATTTGATATCAAAATGATATCAATTTAATTCGCGGGGTCAATCAAGGTCAATTAATTTAATCCGCGGGTCAATTGCGTAATTCGGGAGCTAATTCGCGTAATTCGCGGGTCAATTGCGTAATTTGGGAGCTTATTCGCGTAATTCGGAAGCTTATTCGAGTAATTCGGTAGCTAATCCCTTTTTAATTAGGTCAATTAATTTGATATCAAATTAATTAGGTCAATTAAAAACAAAATGGCCGCCGAGCTGCCTCCACTTCTTCTTAGAGTGCCTAATGCATAGTGGGAAAAGTACCAATATATTGTTGCTCTAGCATAAATAATCACCAGCATACAGATTAATTTCATAATCCGGCATAGTTAAAGGTGGTGCGAATGCCGAAGTCAAGACATTGGCAAGGTTTTCTAATACTCTGTTTAGATGTTTGATTTTTGAATAGATTAGGACAGCTATTATCGGAAAGCTCCTTAATTTAAAAAATGTGTATGTGCAATTCGGAACAGGTATTAATTAAGGCATGTCCGTCGTAAATGGCTAATATGGTCAACAACATCGTGAAAGTGACATCCATGCACATTTTTGTGAAGGCAGAGAAGTTTTGCAGTAATCAAGTTTCAATTTCCAAAAATCGCAGCCAAATGGCCATCGAGAGTATTGACCTGGGTGCAGTCTAGGGTCACAAAGAGGAATATCAGCTTCTTCCAGCCATGCATTTTCCATGTTCCAATGCTGTGCTCGATGCTCTGGAATGGCTGGTGTTGAACTTTCCGTTGGATTCTTAAAATACCTGCAGTTTTTTGGTTAGTAGCTATCAGTTTATATGGGGAAGTCATTTTAAAAGGCGAAACTTAAATCTTTTATACTTACAAAAGGTTTCTGGTCAAACTAGACATGCCTTTTGGATGGAGATGCAAAACCTGTAAACAACTTCAATGGTTTTATCAAGCAGACCATTGAGGCCTGTCGTTGATGGCACAAGCA
Organism: Agriotes lineatus; assembly: GCA_940337035.1. Classification (NCBI taxonomy): domain Eukaryota; kingdom Metazoa; phylum Arthropoda; class Insecta; order Coleoptera; family Elateridae; genus Agriotes; species Agriotes lineatus. The sequence continues at coordinate 20,325 of CALNHX010011117.1, forward strand.
CTTATTCATTCTCGGCTCTAAACCTTGTCAGTAACCAGATTCTCTATGTTTGCGACATTATAGATTGTATTTTTAATTTTAACTAGTTTACAGTGTTATAGACTTAATATTTTTTTACTAAATCTGCATAGCTCTGCACTAATAAATTTATATTACTAGTATAATTTCTGGTTAAGTATATTACCTACTGATGCACGTGGATTTTAGTTTATTGCCGTACTACCGTATTAAATTAGTAAAGGAAGCGATAGATAAAAGGTTTCGAAGAGCATTTGGTATAAGAAGGAATTAATAGGAAGGAACATTTTGGAATATCGGCTACTTTTTCTAGTTGGCATTGATAAGAGTTACTTCCAACAAGTAAAAAACATGTCCTAGGCTAGGAGTTCTAACATATTAATAGCGGCAGTATTTACTGCTTGTCTAAATATAGTACACTTAAAGTGCCCTAATTAAATTAACAATAAACGTTGACCAATTTTCCCGCCTATTTTACCTACAAAAATTGGAATAAACGTAGATATTTATCAAATTAATTAGGTCAATTAAAAACAAAATGGCCGCCGAGCTGCCTCCACTTCTACTACTCTATATTTGTGTAGCACTACCAGCTATCACTATTGAACTGAATTACTTATATAGGCAGGTGCATATCAGGTGCATGCAAAATTTCAGAAAAACACGGTTTCATAAATGTAGCCCGATATTTCAGAAATTTTGCATAGGGCCATAATTTTACATTTTGAATAACTTTCCTTTGTAACGTTTTGACGTATTTAGAACAAAGCAGAGACTTTACCTGAGAAAAAAATGTTTAACTACCACTCGTGAGGGTTTATGGAGACCAATCCAACATTTTAGTATTAAGATTTTCGACTCAGAATTTATCAAAGAATCTCTCTATTACCTGAAGATTATGCGCCATTTTTAATACACCCTGTATATATGTAGATAAGAGTAGAGCAAACACGGCAACAGCATTTCATTGGTTGTATCCATTAGAATTCAAAAATATAGGTGGCCAGCATAATTTCAATTTTTTAAATTAGTGACATCAAAGTTGACAGAATTATTGCAGTTTTGCGGTACAGTTTTCAAACCTGTTTTAGTACTGTTATAGCTTTAGATAAATTTGTTGAGTTTGAAATAGTGGTATTTATTTCTTCTGATCATATTTTATAGTCCGTATTGCAGGTATTTCAAAGAAAAGGTTTAATAAATCACCCATTGCATAAGCTGAACCGAGTCTTTCACTTCTCCCAAGTAAATTGTAGTAAAACCACAGAAGAAATCTTATTCTGTGGTAAAACCTTGATATAAATGTATCCCTTCTTTGTTACAGTATCAAATTGACTTAACGACACTCACGGATGAGCAAGTGTCGAATACCAAACAAGTCCGGGAAACGTGCACACTTGCCCTGGAAATCGTAAGAAACAGGCTAAAGGCCTCGGCTCTGATACGCTTAGAGAGGGGGCGGGGTCCTAAAACGAAACACCACAGGGCAAGCGTGTTGACATATATATAGCGTGCTACCAAATAATAATAGGGCGCCACAAGATCCAAATAGGGGAAAAACCCACGCTTAGCCAAATCCTGAAAGCTAAACGGGGCCACAAGTGCTCAAATACTAGTTCTGGAAGCCACAGCGCAGCGACAAACGCGCCAACCTACCTGCAACGCTCATTCACCACGTCCGGGCCTCACCTTACAGTAATCTTGACATAGTGACTCAGTCACCCTGTAAACAAGCATGCACAAGACAAACGAAAAATCATAAGTCGTAAATAGTTAATACATCTATTGGGCCACTTCACATGACCGAAAAACTTACAAGTGTACCGACGTGGTCGGCATGTGCATCGAGTTGACACAGTAAATGGACTAATAAAACAAAATACCTAACGGGATACGCCCAGCTGGCAGACGCTCTACTTAGAAGCTACGACTAAACAAGTGTAAAACACAGGCGTGAAATTTGTATTTGAGTTCGAATAAGAAAAACATACTGACTGGCGGCAAAGCAATTTAGAACACAAACATTAGATTTGTACCAGAGTGTACTAGATAGTAATCCACCGCCAGGCACAAATTTATGAGGTTAATTACAAGAACAAGGCTGACTTGCAGCGCAGAAATTTAGAACACAAACGTTAAATTTGTATTAAAGTATACTATATATTAATTCAGCGCCAGGTACAGATTTATGAGGTTAATTACAAGAACATGCTGTGACGAAACAGTTTATAACACAAATGTTACCTTAGTTGATAGCTTGGCCTCTAGATAGGCGAAGGGCGTTCGTGCAAGCGTCGACGGTCGCTACGCTTTTGGTACGTGGCGTGGGCGAAAGCTGTGACGTCCGAAGTAGTCCCCTGCTTCAAGCGTGGGTGGAATGTGTCATGCCCCCTTGGCAAACACGGATATCAGCGTGGCCGTTGAATGGGTCACTCGGTCATGAATCCCGTCTCACAAACGACGGAGAAAATAGGCCTAACGAGCCTCCATACTAACGGATGACCACAACAAATCCGCGAATGGACATCACCTTGCAACACATGTACTCCCAACGCTCGCCAAGTGCCGTCTGCCACAAGCAGAAACTTAGGGAGTCACAAATAACAATGAAAACAAACCGCCCCGCACCCGAACGATATGGGCGAGGGGCGGAAACACAAGCACGGCATGTCGACTTGCTCTGCCACAGGCCCCAGAGCGAATGCCTAAAACCGACGCTAAAAACGGAGCTTCCGCACAAAACTCTGTCTTCAACGTACCAGATGTAACCAATAGAAAGCCAGGGATTTCGTCCGGTGACGACAAGCCGTCTCGGTGCGATAGAGATCGACAGATGCCACTTGCTCTCATGGACTAAATTTGGAATAATTTGAAAATAGACGTCCTCACAACTGAAGAACACGCAGCTACATGAAATGACGATGTAAAGATTGGGGCGGTGCGCTACACCTTAAAATGGAGCCAAAAGCCATGCTAGTGCGCGAATTTTTATTTGATGCGAGAAGCTAATGCGTTATAAGATTAAATGTTACTGACGCGGACCCGATATACAAGCAGACTCGTCAACTCTGTCCCAAAACTGTACGAAATGGTAATGTAACTCTACGAATCCTAGAAAAATAAAAAATGGCCTGACATCTTACTTGTAGTATTAAATGTCTATCCTTATACAGATTTATGTAAAATTATGTAAAGAAAACTTAAATAAATATTTATAAAAAGTAATATTGAAGTACTATTTGGGCTCTTGCATTTAAATATTATTCAATCGCTTTCCTCATGTGTAGACGAACAGCAAATGGATATTAAGTTGGCTTGCGACAACTGTATTTACTCAAGTGCCTTCAGAAATGATCGAATGTTTTTGAATGGTCATGGTCATACAACTATGAATAATATGTTGGTAGCACTCTAAGTCTATGTCAAATTCGAGGTTATCAGGTTAGGTTTTACGTCAGTTGTGACACAGACTGACGCAAAACCGAACCTGCTAACCTCGAATTTAACATAGACTTACAGTGCCACCAACATATTATTCATACGTTGTATAACCATGACCATTCAAAAACATTGACATAATAGTATTAGTATTAGTGTTTGTTGTGGAGAGACTAATATCAACCAAGTCTCTTCATAGGCCCTTTTTTCCAACCCCGTGAACAAGGTCTAGGCAGAGTACCAGGTACCTCAGTCCTACTTAGAATTTTGACGAGACTAAGGAGTTCCAACCCTAGCAAGAGATCTTTTACATGCTACACATCGTAGTAACATGGGACCCATTGCTTTACATCACTTCTGAATGATGGTATTCTGTCAAGGTTTTCATTCACATTTTATTTTTTTAAAACTTCGCCAAGATCGAGGATCGAACTGTCGACCCTTAGATCAGTAGCCAGAATGCTTAAAAACTGAGCTATGGAGCCCAGCATAATTTGACATAATTGACATATAATTTCAACTCCCTACCACGGCTAAATACTAAATTTATAGTCAACTATAACTTATGATAAATATCTATTATTTCAGAAAGAAGAGGAAATCAATCTACTTCGAATGTTTTCCCAAGACAATGTTAGGACGATTCACAATCTACTCCAGTGTTGAATCCAGGGGGTTACCGGGAGGAAAATTCCCCCGGGCATTACAGAATTTCCTTCTGAGAAGATTACCACATCATATTCATGTTTTTCTAATTTGTAAGAGAATGGGTGGATTGCTCGGAAATAAGTACTTCCATTTAATTTTGCATTGTTTCTGTAAACTCAGTAATCACTATATATCTTTGTATGTTAATTTTTAAAAATGCCCCCAGCAGTTTTATTCAGCAACACCATGACCATTACTATCAATGCATTTATTATTAAAAGTTTCAAATTACAAGTAAATCAACTGTGCACTATAAAAATATTTTATTAACTATAGTATACATATATAATTACGCACATGTGCAAAAATTCGAGATATAAGAGCAATAATAAAACGAGTTGCCAGCCTAGCACACTCATATCAGGTGGTTTTTTTAATAGTTATCGCCTTGAGGACGATTATTGACCCATGTCTTGATTGCAGGCAGAGCAAATACGGTGTCTTTAACGGCCTTGAGATTAGGGTGGTCCAAGGTTAAGTCTTTGCCAGCCATGTAGTCAACATAATAGAGGATAGCGGTAAAATACAGATCAGCCCATGTTAGCTGTAACAGAAACAACCTTGTGTCCAATATGTGCATGCTGCATGGTGTTAATGTAACACTACATTTTACTTTGTACATAAATCAAAGCTTGCAAGTACATGAATTGGATTTCCAGTGGTGGTGGGTATGATAAGTTTATCGTTGCTGTTAATTTATGAAAGCACTTTTCACTGAGGTTGTACATCTATGACGCGCTCTATTTATGTGCAGATTTTTAATATTAAAATTTCTTTGGAAGAATATGCTACGCATAAGTGGATATTCTAAGTTTTTTAATTATACCTCTTGCATTATATGATAGCTAAGCAAAGCGCTTACCCTGCCAAGAGCCAAATGTCCATTATTCGCTTTGGCAATAGCATCAAGACGGTCGAGATAATAAGGGAGAGTGTCCTTAAGAAGAGTCCCCTTCTTAACCTCCTTAACCACAGGGTCTTCTTCATAGTGGTACTTAGCAATCACTGCAAAAGCATTTTAACAACTACAACCTTCATGCCTTAACACTACTTACGCTGACGAAGATCGGTAATGGTATCGACTATCGAGTCAATTTCTAAGTTCTCCCAATCATTTTCTCCAGCAAGCTTCACTTGCTTGGCCAGGTAGCGGCAGATGGAGATGCTCTGGAATACTCTCTTGCCGTTTACTTCCAGCAGCGGCACTTGTCCGAAAAGCATTGCTACGAAAAGAACGTTCTTATTCCGGCAGAAAATTAAATTGGGACTTACTAGGTTTAATCTGGGGCCAGTCTTCGTGACTGAAGCGATCATCCTCGAATTCCAGTCCACCATAAGACAGGAGGAAACGGATGGGTTCTCCAAGGCCAAAACCGTTGAAGTATGTCAGTTTATATGCAGGAGCCATTTGCTCCGGATTTCCTGAAAAGCGCTGAATTAGACAGAGCTCGCTGTTAGGTTAGATGCAGAATGCAAGCCACCTGAGTCGCCTAAAATATTTATAGCCTTGTGGCTCCTTTTCAGGTCGCAAGCCTCACAATTGCCGCAGTTGTCACACATTTTTCCTTTATATTTCTGTAGACTTTTGCAAAATATCTTGTATCAATAATGACAGTGTATAATTTTTGTTGTGTGTGATTTGTTTTTCCAAGGCTGAAGGTATAGTGTGACATGCAAAAATGGAAATACAAATATTATTTAACAGGAAGAAAAGCTACCCAGATGTTGTAGCTAGTAGGAAGGTGGGAGGTGCATTCTCCGGCTACCATGTTAGCACCTGTGGTAGTCACTAACCCCTACCAAGGAACTCTTCTTCAACACCTACCAGACTTATGGGCTCATAGTACCACAACTGTTTGGAATCAAACAGGCTACTAGCCGAATACAAGAGGAATAAGTAGAAGAAAGAGTGTCAAATGATTAGAGATGTGGCATAATGATTTAAGTACTGTATGATCGAAAAATTAGGTTAAGTGGGCTTGTTGTCTGCTTAGCAACGAAATGGACATGGGTTCAAATCTGGCCGTAGCCGAGAATTTTCTCGGAGCGGCAGTGGATTTGAACGCATTAGTTAAGTTACATGTAAGGTGTTGTGTGTGTGGTATGTTTGCATGCGGGGGAGCGTAGTGTAAGTCGCGTGCGGCGCATTACCTCCGTTGCATTTCCCGCGAGGTATGAATGGTCCTCGACACCGAAAGGTAAAAGAGGCTACAGATCATGAATGAATGAATGATCGAAAAATTTCAACGTCTAGAGGGCTGTGGATTTTTTTAAAATTAAATTTATGTTGGTAGTGATGAATACAGATACTTAATAATATAACCTATACAATTTTGACAGATAAACTTAACTTTTACAGGATGTTTAATGCCGAGCACTAGGTGATTCTGTGTATGGAAAATGCAGCAAATCATTTTGAATAGCTGTAGTTGTTTTTGTTACTAATATTTTTATGTATTCAACAAGAATGTTTGAGCCGGGGTCGGCAGCTCAGTGGTAAGCATCCTGACTACTGATCAAAGGGTCGCGAATTCGATTCCCGGTCCCGGTGAGGTTTTCAAAAATAAAAAAATTCAGATAAAAGCCTCTACGGAATGCCATCATTCGAAAGTGATGTAAAGCCGTGGGTCCCATGTTACTACGATGTGTAGCATGTAAAAGATCCCTTGCTAGGGTTGAAACTCCTTAGTCTTGGACTTTGACCATATGACCAAAGCAGTCGGTGTCTAAGATACCTGGTACTCTGCATGCCTAGACGTTGTCCATTAACAAACAACAACAAGAATGTTTGTATTTGTTGAAATGACAACCCTGACATAACCTTAAACTAACAGATATAAAATTCCAATGTGACTTTTACTACCACGACTGCCAACAAAATGTTTTGACAAAATAATTCCACAGCCCTCTAGACGTTGAAAGTTTTCGATCATACTGTATTATAAGGCCAGCGCTAACTTTAAATGCTTAGGTGAAAATGTATAAAATACAGTATAAGAAGAAATGGAATGTGGAGAAAAAGATTAAATTTCAAACTGACCATCTTAATAGATACATGGCGGAGGTGATGCAGTTTGTTTTGTCAAATTGTAAAGAATAATAACATGGTCGAGACACAACAACTAGAGTACCTACTGCAAGTCACAACTAAAACGACCAAGGGGCAGATACTAATATGGATTGAAAATATACAAAACATCTTAAAAAATGAGCATGAGTAACTAACAACTCAAAATAGAATAAAATCCACTTAAGAATATAAGTAGTCCAATATTTCAATTATCCAAACATAGATAAGTTATCATTGCAATAACGATACGGTAGTATATGTCCAGTACCTCATTAATAGATAAACACAATAGTAACTTTATCAGCGTATGCACACTCTAGGTTATCTTATGGTATATAACAATATACAGAACACTGCGGTAATTCAATCAAAGTAGGTACAGAGAATTTTTCTGTCAATAGTAAAAAATACTAAATGTATATAGCTTTAGAAAAAAAAACGACATAGAATCAATATAAATGCAATGATATTGAAGTTTGTTTACCACATAAGTCAACAATTTAAAATGGAGGCTAACTCGATACTCTCGGTGATGTGCCAGACAACTACAATTAGGAGAGTTGAAATAGAATCAAAATTGTCAGTAACATAAATGGCTCCAAACTCATTAATGCAACTGAACTTGAAAATAATGGTACAGTTTAGCTTCAAATTAATATCTACATTACCTGCCATGGGTTTAATAAATTCCATATAAACCTGGAATTCAAATTATTAACATATAAAAAGTACACTGAGTTCGTTAGAATCATATATATATATATATATCTATATATTGTACATATATTGCTAGTAGGGCCTCGGAACGCCCGAAAACATTACGGCGCCGACATAGTTTCACTTAGGGCCGGTTCTACAATCCAAGGATAAAGTTATCTGGGGAATAAATACCCTAGAAACGATTGTTGTAACAATGGAAACTATGCCAATTATACCTTGGATAGCTAATTCTAGGTATATAGTTGCATTGTAGAACCGGCCCTTAGAGTATAACGCGTCTCGTGCGCATGCGTGAGAATTCGAACTCCGCCTTTAGAAGCGAGTTTTAAACTTGACCACTTCCCCATTGGGCGGACGACGCCGCCGCGCTTGCGTACAACTTACCATTATACATTGAAGAGTTGATTGTCTGTCTCACTTCCTTTGTGAGTTTCCCACTCATAGCCGCTAGCAATATAGTAAGTATTACATATATGGTTAGAATCACAATGAACCCCAGAAGCTATTATTAATATATAAAAATGATGCAAACAGTTTTAATAAACAAATAATATACGAGTCTTAAGCAAGCCAAAAGGAAATTCACTAAACATGGTGCTGGAACTGATACATTTAAGATAGACCTAATTGATAAAAGTTTCCTAAAGCACCCCAAAAAGTTATTTACTTATGCAAGCCGTGGACGCGTCGCTATCTTCAAGAGGCCTTTCAGGAGGTAATGCACTTACAATTCAATAACATAATGTTAAGGCTTAAAAACTTCGCCTACCGACAGTTGATGCGCTATAATGGAACTTATTCCGTCTACTATTTTGACAAGAAGTTACAAACATTGAATGATTAAAAAAAATACACTAAACAAATTAAACCAGTAGACAGGTGAATGGTGCCTACTAAACAGTAAATTATCAAACGAGCGAAAGGTGGAATAAATATACACGACCTCTAACTGTGTATCGTAGAAACTCCAATCAAGAAAAGACAGAATTAATTCACCAGTGGGATGGATTATCGCGCGTTCGACAAGCTGCTCGAAATAGGAGACCTGGGGTATGACCTCGACGTTGAGAAAACAATGCCCAAAAAACGCCGCTCGAGCTTAGAAAAGAACCAACACAACTCAAGAAAAGAGGCCTGCAAATCAATTCAACCACATCAGACCACGTGAAACAAACGGCTTTATTGCTTACCTTAGGTTTTAACAGGCCTCGAAGTAATTTCTTTTACTGGCAAAAAAAGAGTCGACGCATATTATCAAGGAGCGGTATTATACAACCATACGCGTTGAGGTGTTCAATCGGCCTTCCTATACGATGCCGGATTACCAAAGCTTTAGGGGATGACCTCCTTTTATAACACCCAGCCTACATGTTGAGCGTGTCAATTTTTCAAAATACACCAGAAATTAGCCAACAGAAGCATAGACAACATGCTCCACGCACAGGCGTTTAAAGCGACCTAAGGCCAAGGTTATACGTAGCACAGCTCAGTTTGAAAGAAAATGAGCTTGGAAATCTGCAAAAAATGGTAATTTGCAAAGGCATTGGAAGAATATAGCAAAACGATTTTTTTAGACCGTTACAATTTGCTAAGTTTATGGGATCCAGAACCTTATTGAGATTCCGTTACTTTCTTTCTCTCTTTCTTAGGTTTTATTTGCACATAGATTGATGATGTTGGTATATCCTAATCACGTTTTCCAAGTATGAGAAGCTGTTATTGTTAGCAGTTATGTTTCAAAGTTATATATTTCCGTTCAGAAGAAAAATATCTAACATTTAGGCTGCATGTGCACGCATAGTATTTATAAACAATGTTTTTGGAATTCTTGGGCTTCAAAACGCCCGTTTCCACAAAAAATCTCAATTTTGAATTTACACTGCTTTTATATGAGAAAAATGTTTGTTGTGCTTTTATTTTCTGCAATTAATTACACAATAGGCTGGAAGCGGAAAATCCTATAAAATGTAGAATGGAGATTCAAATTGACTGCGCGGAATCAGCACTGGCCGAGACCGAATTAGAGTGTATTAAATTCAAGGTTTATTTTGTTATATCAATTGTTATATCAATTATATGAGTCACTTTCAATTGAACTGATGGAACCTCCTTTACTGCCGGTTTTACTATTGCTTTGGCTGGCAAACTTAATACTAATTTAATTACATAAGCAATGTCACGGTTAGCTGACCCAAATACGTTTCACGAAGTAAATCCCTGTGATATTGCATTAGCAGCTGTACAAACGTCATTCCCTCCATGTTTTTTCATAGCTTGGACAGAACAAATTTGTGTGTGTATAAAAATATTTGATTTTTGTTGGGATTTCCTATGAATTACATTAACAAGGGAAGGTTGAGCATTATAGTGTAGCTCTTCAGGTTGTCGCCGAGTAATTTCAAGTCGTCTAAGTAAGCAGTTGAAAAATATTGTCTATAATCAACAGCACATCACCTGTAAGGGATTTAAATAAAGTTTCTAAAATAGAATTGATCCGGCTCGAAGGACCAAATGCTTGTTATTCGGTAAAAACGCCAGCATACTTTAAAAATTTTATTAAATCCGTTAAATTACAGCTTATGCGCTGTTGTTATCGACTAATATTTTTCAGTTGGGAACTGGGACGCTGCACAATTTTATCCTACTTATATGTAGGTAAGAAGGTAAGTACCTACGTGATAGAAGGATTATTATTTACTAAGCAGCATTTTGGTTAGTTTACACTTTTATTAATCAATTCACTGCAAATAGCGTTTATATATTATGCAATAATACTTAAATAGGTAAATATAGTATGACTCTGTATGACTTAGCACAATCTGTAATTCCTAAAAGGGGTCATCTGCTGTTAATAGCATTACTAAGCAGAATTTCGTTCACTTAGTATAAATATCATATTGTGCAATACTTGAAGAGTATCACCTTGTAAAATCTAAATATGTAGTTCCTAAAAGGGGTGATACGCAATATACTGTAGTTCGTTTACACGAGTGCGCAGTTACGTAATCAATGTTTTTTCAATAGCGTCAACTGCTGTATTCCTTGTCGTTTAATGTAATAACCTAGGGATGGGTGGGGGTGGGAAAACCGAAGAGCAATAATGTATAATGCAAACTGTCAGTAATTAAATATTTGGACCATACTTGATTATGTGTTTTTTGAATGTAAACACTGCTTGCATAGCAGTAAAGATTTAAAATTTCCTAAGCCAATAAGTCACCTTGTATGTTACAATTAATTAAGAATTGTATTACTAAAATTCATGAAAATCAATCCTTTAACTGCTCCCGCGCTTAATTTAAAAATTTGTAGTGATAGGCGACGAGGTGTGCAAGAAAAACTGATGCAACTGGCTCTTTTATATACAGTGCGGTCTAATGATCTCTATATACTGACGTGTTTTTTAAATAGTTTTATATTAGTAAAAAAAGGTAAATGTCATTTCAATTCCCCAACTGGAGGCGGGTTGTTATAGGCTTATAGTAACCTTGCGCTTCTCTTCATCCAATAAACCGTCTGATTGGTCGCTAGAGTTTAGTTGAATTCACGCCAACATGAAGAAGCAGTGGTTCCATCCAAACAAACTACCAACAATTTCAGGATGGGTGAGTGAAAGGTTTGGAGAATAGAAGAGAAAAAAGATACAAAGAAAGGTGGAGAAGTACTGCCCCGGCATTCGCCTTAGAGAAGGTAGGTACTCTGTTGACTCAGGAAAACCACATAAAAAGATTAATCAGAGCAGACGGTTACGGGTTCGAACCCGCGACCTCCCGAATGCTAAACAGACGTGCTAACCACTAGTCTACAGATCTCGGTTTATATTAGTATAGCAGAAAATTTTTCCACGAAAAGAGACTAAAATAGCATCATTAGATTCACTAATCCTTCCATAATGTACAGAGTTGAGCAAACATTCGCATCCAGTTCAAGTACCCTTATTCTTCAATTTCTTAGAAAACATTTTTATGAATTGAAAAATATCTCCAAATATGAAATCTTAGATGAATTCGCTGAAATTTGTTTAATAACCGGCGCTATTTCGATTTATTATCATACATCAACTTCCTTCTATAATATTTTGAGCAACTAAAAAGAATTGTTAACTTTCTGCACTACACTGTGACAGGGGCGTTTCTAGCATACCTGCCGCCGGGGTGCAAGTCTTATATGCCGCCCCCTCTTGGTTATAGGTTAGGTGGTTAGGGGAGGTAAGTTATTTGAGTTGCGTGAAGCTAAATAGGAAAGCATTCATGTAGGCCAAACATTTTATTTATTATTAATCGCATATTTGATAACATCAACATATCAATTACAATATTGAAAGTAATATTTGTTGCTTTTCAACTGCCACAATCAACTTTTCTTGATTTTCTTATTGCAAATTCGTTAACAGTATCATTCTTGTACATAAACGCGTGTATACCTTCTTTTCAGTGTTCACCTCCCTGCTTCTCTGCGAGTGTCACGTTTTCATCGCCACCGATCAAGCGTAATTCGTCCACTATCAGTCCTCTTGTCACCCTGTCTATCATAATGCAACGATAATGACGTACGTAAGGCAGCTGAATTTAGCCAAGTGCGTAAAGGATAGAAACATAGTGAAGCAGAGAGTAAATCAAAAAAATCAAACTTTTTACAAAACATACTGACACGTTGATCAACAAAGCAGAATCGTTATAACAAGAAAACCAAGTGACGAATTCAGTCAGGTTTAATTTACTCTGCTTTACCCTTGTGTATTCTAAAGAAAGCAAACCTCAAAACTGGCATAGGTATCAAAAATTTTATAAAACAGCCTTGTGCGACCTGACGGATGAAAAACACCACAACAGACAATGTCTGGAAATGATAAGATTTACCATTAGCCTTCATAACTAAAGATATCTGAGCACAACACTCATGGAAATACAAAATATATAACTTGTAACTTCATCATTTTTTTGAGGGAGAGACTAAGAAGTATTAAAAAAACTACTCCACCCTGTTTGTACCCTAAAACGTCTGATTAACAATCGGATTCCGCCGAGAAGCACAGATTGAAATCCCACCAACTGGGATGTTTTTGCATTGCAAATTAATGTAATTTGCAGTACTAACTGTTTCTCCTTACTGTTTAAGTATTACTACAAATATTAAGATACTTATTTTATTAACTACGTTAAAATATTCTCTTTTATGTAGAACTCAATTTTAAAAATTCAAAAATTGTTTTAATTGGTAGAAGGCAACATATGTGGTGGCCTGGTGGGCTTAAAAGTTAGTTTATATATATGTCGCTTTCACTACTCATTATAGCTATATTTGATAGCCTTTCATGTGCCATACTTCGTCTTAAATAATTTTTTATAATTTTTAACTTGGAAAATGATCTTTTACTCTCAGAAACAGAGACAGGATATGTTAACTCAACGCGTAAAGCAATCGATAAATTTGGGAATGTGCTAAGTAACTTATTTTTAAACAATTATTTCAAAATATCCACTGCATTTGGTGTAAATTTTACATAATGCTGTAACGTTTCGCCCAGCGCGAACGCAATTTTATAAATTAAAAATTACTTTGCGAGTTCCCCCTTGTCTTGCACCACGTTAGGTACCGGAGCGCTGCGCCGAGAGCACGAAGTGACATGACCGCAAACAATCGCAGGGACACTACTGCGCACCTAGACCACGAATCCCCGCTCCAGCGACCTGATACGAACCTCTGATTACATCCGCACCGGGTATAAAAGGAGAAATCGAAGCCCCAACAAAACAGAATTTCCTAGTATTTTTCCCGAACCTCTTCCAGACCTGATTCCGCTCAGGAGAGCCTCCGGGCTCTTCGAGCATCTTCGAGAATTCCCTAGAATTTTCCCAGTCCTCTCTCCTTGCTTACGCTCTCTCAGAAGTGTCTCCGGACTCTTCGAGAGGACGCCGACCAGTTACCCGAGCTCCTGGACGTTCGGCTTGTCTTCAGACTCTTCAACGTCGTTCCCTCAAGCTCCTGGACGTTTGGGTTGTCGTCAGACTCTTCAGTGCCGCTCCCCAATCACCTGGACGCTAGGATTGTCGTCAGACTCTTCAGTGTCGCTCCCCAAGCACCTGGACGCTAGGATTGTCGTCAGACTCTTCAGCGTTGTTCTCCAAGCACCTGGACGCTAGGATTGTCGTCAGACTCTTCAGCGTCGTTATTCAAACACCCGGACACTAGGATTGTCGTCAGACTCTTCAGTGTCATTCTCCGAGCACCCAGTGACCTACAAAGTCTTCTCAGGCCCGACCTAGTTACAAGGAGAGCTTTGCCGAACTCGCCGACGACGTTCTCCAGGGTTTGGATACCCGGGAGACCAAATCGAGCTCGCCGGTGACGACTCCGTCCGTGAAGCAAGTTTCCCGGCACCAGTACATCGACGCAGACGTAATTAAACCTGTTAATTACG
>CALNHX010011118.1:0-34695 GCA_940337035.1 Agriotes lineatus
GTGATAGAATTTGTAAATATGTTGATTGTTTATGTACCTTAAGTAGCTTCAAAATATCCTTTTTTATCCATTGCAATTCTTTTTCATACTTAATTTAGACATTAGTTATTCTGTTATTTTGTACTGATAGAATATGTAAATATTTTGATTGTTTATGTACCTTAAATAGCTTCAAAATATCCTTTTTTATCCATTGCAATTCTTTTTCATACTTAATTTAGACATTAGTTATTCTGTTATTTTGTACTGATAGAATATGTAAATATTTTGATTGTTTATGTACCTTAAATAGCTTCAAAATATCCTTTATACTTGATGCATTAAAGTTATTTTTCTTACTTAATTTAGACATTAATTATTCTTTTATGTTGTGTAGACAGCATGTGTAATTTTATTGATTGTTAATGTAGCTTACATAGTTTCGAAATATCCTTATATTTCTTATCGTATAGGTACTATTTAATAATTTTTGCTATGTGATATTGTAATTTTGCTTTTTATTAATTGGCCACATGCAGAAAAAGTTAATCAAATAATTTTACATTATATAATAAATGGTGGTGGATAGTATTAACGTTAGATCCTTAAGTAAGTAAGTAAGTAAGTATCGTTTATTGTCAACAGATCAACTACAAGAGTGACATGGACATTGTCAGATAAAAATAATACCTAATGTAGTACAATATTGTTGTAGTCATAAAAACACTTTTTAATTAAAATGGATTTAAGTTAAATTTATCGATTTTATATGATTTAATATATATCGGTAGCGAATTGTAGATCTTAATACAATTATAAATGGGAGACTTTTTAAATTTAGCAGTCCGACGCCTAGGTATGGCTAACGGGTCACCATGTCTGGTGGGATATTGATGAGTATTGTTACTCGTTGAAAAATAATGCATATGTTGCTACACAAATACTGCTAATTTGAAAATTATTATAGATGGAAATGTTAGTAAGTTGTTTTCCAAAAAGAAGAGCTTGCACGACTGGCGAGGTTTAATGTTAAAAATCAGGCGAATTAGACGCTTTTGGAGAATAAATACTTGCTTCCATTTGGTAGCCATACCCCATAACAAAACATTATAAGTCATGTGGCTGAAAGCCAAGGCATAATATACCTGTATTAAGTCAGACGTGTCAAGTACCGGCTTTAATTTTAAAATAGCGTAGTAAGCACAATTCAGTTTTTTACATACTAAGTTTATTTGTTCCCTCCAGTCGAGATTAGAATCGATACATATGCCTAGATAAGCGCACAATTGGGAATTATATGGAATGCCCTTGATATTCTGCAAGGCTACTTGATTTTTCCACTCTCATCTCAAAACAATCGATTATTACTGAAATCTTGTTGCCAAATGCTACCTTGAAGCATTCTGGCATTGATTTAATCAGCTGATCTCGTTCAGACCAAATAAGAAAATTTTTCATTCGATGATACATAATATTCAATGTGGTATAAAATATTCTGGAAATTGTTTGTACGCTGATGTTAAACATGTATGCCAAAAAACTAAAATCTAAATTTAATCTAAGTTTTATCACCGTTATCAAAAACGTGCCTCTAAGCATGTTTTACGTACTGAATTAGGAATAAATATACAGGGTGTCTCAAAAAGAATGGGACACCGATTAGTCAGAGATTCCTTAGGTTATAATAAATCGATTAAACCTAATATACCTTAGTACAAAGTCCCTCCAGTAAAAAGTTACAGGGCCTTGAAGTTCAATTTTTTTTTTGTTAATTTCCGCAAATGTAGAGATATCAATTTAAATTTTGGTATACATGCTTCCTATTATTTAATCCACTAATACAAAAATTTTCATCAACTAGACTTAACTGTAAGAGGCACTTTACCTATCTTTGAAAACTTTTTTTATCTTTAACTTCGTTATCTGTAACATTTTTTGAAATTTTAGGTTATTATCTGAAAGAGAATTAAAATACACAAAAATAATGTACCTTTAGTTCATAAGCGTAAAAGCAACCGTTTGCCTTAAAATGCTCATCAAAAGTTTTTGGATATCATTAAGATGTGCAATTATCAAGTAGCCATGATCACAAAAACAATGGTCATCTATTAAAACACAATTATAAATCAATTAATGACATTAGTGACATAAGAATTTGTTCTTTTATGTTTAAGAAAATGCCTTTACATAACGAATTCTCCAATGCTGAACGGTTCGTTATGTCGCAGCATTTTCGTAAGCACAAAAGACAAAAAACTGATGTCACCAAAGTCATTAATTGATTTCTTGTTGTTGTTTACTAGATTACAATCATTATCCATTGTTTTTGTAATCATGGCTACTTGATAATTGCACGTCTTAATGACAACCAAAAACCTTTGATAGGCATTTTAAGGCAAACTGTTGCTTTTAGGCTTAAAAACTAAGTGCACATTATTTTTGTGCTTTTCTATTCTCTTTCAGATAATAACCTAAAATTTCAAAAAAAGTTACAGATAACGAAGTTAGAGCAAAAAAAAGTTTTGAAAAGTAGGTAAAGTGCCTCTTACAGTCAAGTCTAGTTGATGAAAATTTTTGTATTAGTGCACTACATAATAGTAAGCATGTATACCAAATTGATATCTAGATTTGCGGAAATTAACAAAAAAATAAAAAATAAAAAATTGAACTTCAAGGCCCTGTAACTTTTTACTGGAGGGACTTTGTACTAAGGTATATTAGGTTTAATCGATTTATTATAACCTAAGGAATCTCTGACTAATCGGTGTCCCATTCTTTTTGAGACACCCTGTATATAATTAAATGTGAAATGTTGTATCGGACTTTTTCCACTGTCTCGGGTGTTTACCACACGACGTTTCGGGAGTTTTTGGTCTACTCCCGTCCTCAGGTGAATGAACTCCTGGTTAGTCCTGAGAAGGACTGATTTTTGTACGTCTTTTTCACGTACACTCGTACCTACCCCGGGGTTTGAACCCGGGACCACTGATCGCTTGTGATTACGAGTCTGACACTCTTACCACTATGCCACCAGCGCGGCCATATATTTTAGTTATAAACTTATATATATGTTACCGCTATATGCGCAGTAGCCTATGCGCAGTAGACTATTTTTGCAATTCTCTGAGCAGTAGTGGCATCCAAATGGGCTTTATTTCTGCGCTAGCCTGGCTAATTGGTTCTTCTGCCAGCGCTATGTATGTAGCTTCTTTCAGCTTCCTACGGAACCTGTTTTCCTCTTTAGCTACAATTGATGCGTTATCCCATTGTATGTGGTGGTCTTCGTTCCAGACGTGTTCTGCGATCTTGGATTTGATGGTTTCGCCCTTTCTAATATCTTTGCGGTGTTCCGATAATCTCACTCGTAGGGGTCGTTGTGTTTCCCCTATGTATTGTCTTCCACACTGGCACGGTACGCTGTAGATACAGTTCTTTGAACTCTGATCTTCGTTCTGAGGCTTGGTATGCGTCACCATGCCTCTCAGAGTTGTTGTGGACTTGAAGGCAGTTCTTATGTTGAATCTGTTGCCGATTCTTCTCAGTTAACTACCCCCTACGAGTGAGATTATCGGAACACCGCAAAGATATTAGAAAGGGCGAAACCATCAAATCCAAGATCGCAGAACACGTCTGGAACGAAGACCACCACATACAATGGGATAACGCATCAATTGTAGCTAAAGAGGAAAACAGGTTCCGTAGGAAGCTGAAAGAAGCTACATACATAGCGCTGGCAGAAGAACCAATTAGCCAGGCTAGCGCAGAAATAAAGCCCATTTGGATGCCACTACTGCTCAGAGAATTGCAAAAATAGTCTACTGCGCATATAGCGGTAACATATATATAAGTTTATAACTAAAATATATGGACGCGCTGGTGGCATAGTGGTAAGAGTGTCAGACTCGTAATCACAAGCGATCAGTGGTCCCGGGTTCAAACCCCGGGGTAAGTACGAGTGTACGTGAAAAAGACGTACAAAAATCAGTCCTTCTCAGGACTAACCAGGAGTTCATTCACCTGAGGACGGGAGTAGACCAAAAACTCCCAAAACGTCGTGTGGTAAACACCCGAGACAGTGGAAAAAGTCCGATACAACATCTCATAATAGACCACTGTCAAAAATGACATCATTCAGAGAACATTAAATGTGAACTATATATATTTTATGTATTTAGTGTAGCATTTGCCATATAGTAGACGTGTGTAAAAGATTTTTTTTTGTAATGCCACAAATAAAGTATATCTATCTAACACGCAAAACTTTAAATGCGCGCGGGCTACAGCGTCATTCTTCCATGCTCACGTAAAACTTTTACATTCGCTGGAAAATTCTCACTTTTCTTAACTTGTAGAACAATCTACTATTAATTCACTAGCGATTTAAGAAGAAAATTAATTCGCTAGCATATAAACATTTTAAACAGTTACTTATGGAAGCTATTATAGAGATAATAATAATAATGGCAGTTTAAAATGACAAAGAAATAATAATTAATCGAGTTATTTAACAATAACAGTAACGGCGTAACTGGAGACTTGAGTTACCACATTTATATTTTTATGACGCTCAATGCCTCAACGGCTTAAACCTGAAAAGAAACACAGATTGCAGGCAGCTGAAAATGATTTCGGTGGCGCATATATTTCTCACATATAATCTCATAAGAGCATTAATTCTTTCCGCAATTTTTATTACTGCGTTCCAACAACGTCGTATAAATTAGGACGCCTTCCAGAGGCGAGCGTTTCCTTTCCAGAGACTTTCCATTTGAAAATATATTTTTTGGAACTTTTCCTTACTGCCAATCTCTAGCGTGCTTTTAAAACTTTCTTTAGTGCAACAAAAGTTATTAAATTCGTTGTACATTTTAAATGCGGCATATGCCGCGGGTTTCAGCTAGTTATGACATAAATTAAAAGTGTCGCAGATGCAAACTTTTGTTAACTCGATATTTCTGGATTAATAACGGTATAATTAAGGTCGTAGATAAAATATTGTATGCAACGCGTGCTAAAAGTCGTTTATGCACGAGACATGTTAGGAAACTCAGCCTTCGGCTTCGTTTCATAATTTTCATGTCTCGTGCATAAACGTCGACTTTTAGCACTTGTTGCATAAATAGCTATTATTTGTCAACTCAAGATGCCATAAATAAGAAAGAATAGTGGTTCAGATGCTTGCGTCAAGTGCAGACGTATTATAATTCAATACGTCTGCAGTTTACGTCTGTTTTGATTGGCCATACGATTTCGGAATAAACGATGTGATGGGTTATACCTTATGCGTCTGCAGATTACGTAGTATATGCAGCCTGGAGATCTGCGATGAAACCTGAGACTCCGGGTGAAACCCTGAAGGGTGACCACCCCAGTAAAGCTCTTTGCTATTTTAAAGGTAATCATATCGAATGTAAGTAAAAAGATTGACAGACGCTTTCGCGGGTGGTAAGTTTACCCCAGATTCACATAAAGTTGCATAATAAACTTAACCATTTACTGTAAAATATCGAGAGATCCAAAAAACTGATTCTCAGCGGGCTGTGGAAATTCAAACGTGTGAATAATAAGTTGGTGGTAGAGTTCCTAATATAGGAATTCTAGTTGGTGGCACTATAAGTCTGTCAAATTCGATGTTACCAGGTTAGGTTTTCCGTCAGTTTTGACACAGACTGACGCTATCTAACCTGCCAACCTCGAATTTGGCATAGACTTACAGTGTTACCAACATATTATTCCTAGGTTTTATGTCAGTTTTGACACATTATTATTTCCGCCCTTCAAGGACGCAAGGGGGCTAAAACCACCACCGCAGGCTTGCCAGACTATGGGTTCCCTTCTTAGTATATTCAAAGGGACCTTCCATAACAGTTACAGACTTTTTTTAAATACTGTGAGAAATCCGTTGCTGGCTCTTGGACTATGACCAAAAGATCACTATGCAAAAAAATTACGTGTACAACACGTTTTGAAAATCCTTTTTTTCATTCATTTGCTTGATTAACTCGGTCTTCGCCCTCGTCATCAAACTGCAAATTCATGAAAAAAAGTATGACTTTCAAAACTAGTTGTAGGTACAAATTACTATAATTTCGATTTTAGAAATTTTCAACAGTTGCAATTGCAAGTGGCAGCACTGATTTGATTAGTTGATGTATTTTCAACCGAGAACAACATACTGTAATTAATAATTTTTTCTACTCCTTTATTAGTAAATTGCTCATTAAGCACTGCTTACTTGATTAGTAAATTCGTTGTTACAAACAGTGTTACGTAATGATAATGACTAACACGTAATTTTTTTTATTACGTTACAGTTAGCTTCTGTTGTTTGTACGAAGCGGTGTAGGGATGTGACTGCAGCCTCCTAATTTTTAAGATGGTGTGACAGATGATTTGACAGTTAATAAAATATTTCTTTTTCGTTTAACGAAATGAGTGTGATCGTAGAAAAAGTATAGTACGCAACTCGAGCTATAGAGCAATTACACGCTCGTGGAATTACACACGCGCCGCTACGCGGCTTGTGCGTAACTTTTCCAACTCGCGTGTAATATGCTTCCTACAGCTCTCGTTGTGTAATATACTATTTTAATCAACTTGTCGTTTTCGTATAGTGTCTGATGAAATGACCGTCATCAACTCTCTGACAACGTTGACGTTGTAAATTGCTATATTTAATTGCACTTGAGTGTTGAGTGTCGCCTTCAATAAAACCCTTCTGAAACTGAGGTTAAGTATCATTCATTTGAACACAAATAGTTATTAAATATTATTCTTTACTTTACAGATAGTTTAAAGGGCCGCGATTTTATGATTGGAGTAGTTCCAGACCGTTCCACCCTTCTCCTCGAGACTTCTTGTTTATATTCAAGGTAAATTGCAATCGGTCAACATTAGAAGCAAAACGGTTGCTACATTTATATGCGGTTCATACAGCTTTCTTTACCCTAACCCTGGTATTAGCCACAGTCTTAAGAGGAAAAACAGGTGATTAGACAGGTAATTTAAAATTACAATTATAATTTGGAAAAAATTGGAAAATACCTATTTAATTGTACCTATATTGTTCAACGAGCGGTAATGTAGCCAATAACTCACTTGGCACAAGCTGCAAACGAATGCTGTAGTCATCCAAGTGAGTTGTTGCAATTACCGCGAGCTGAATACTGTACTGTATCCACACCTATAACAGTTTTCTGTAAATTGAAAAGCCATTAAATTATATTATAATTTTTGTCCGCTGTCGATCATGTAAGTCAGTGATACAGCCTTTAGTAACAAAGCGTGTAAGTCGGTGATAATATTTGTTTGCTGCTTTCCCTTGACAACGGAACTTACTATTATTATTAAGTTCCTAAGATAATATAATTACCAACGCAAGGTGCAGACTTAAAGGTTTTGTTTATAATTGCAAGTGTTTATGTGACGTGTGACACTCACAGGTAACACGACTCATGAAAGGGATTAAAATCAACATTAATCCTGGTCACAGAATAAAACAATCAGAAATGTAACTCTCTGTCGGCACCTTTGATCTGTTAAAGCCTCGGGCTATGACCTTGACAGCGGCGGCCATAGTGTTGGGACGAAAACCAGGGCCCGATTAAGGTAAAAGACAGGAGCGTACTCACTAATTTTTATATGAATCCTTTCAAAATTGCGAAATCTTCACGTTTTTTCCGTCATTTTGCACATATGTTAGTTGGGGAAAGAGAACATACCAACTTAACCTCCGCTTAAAAAAGTAGATAAGCATTTTGGTATGCAAATGTCGATATTTTATTAATTTATTAGAGATTATGTTTTCAATAAAACCAAATTTTAGAAAATAATACTGTTACTAGTCTACTGAACGAAACTGAGTTCAAGACTGTCTTTATTTACTAAAATACTGTTACAACTAAATACGTTACAGTATATGCATCTTAACATACAGAACTTCAAATCTAATTACATATAATATCTCCTTTTTTATAAAAGCAATTAAGTTTTAACAAAATTATCTATCTTACATTACATAATCATTAAATTTATTTGGCGTGTTAATTTGTCTTTTAAGTCTATTTACTAAATTTTTATTAACTTGTGAAGTTGGGTTTTCATGTGCAGTATTTGCAAATCTTACATGTTTAAGTGAACTTGTTAGATTATTAACATTTTCAGTTGTGTTAGTTACTAGTCTTATGTTCGAACACATAATTACTTTGGAAAAATAAATTAAATTGTTTATAAAAGAGTCCAGATGTATTTACAAAAAATAAACTGAATTGTTTCTCAAGTCATTAAGAAACATTCTTGGTTCGAAATGAGCACTGCACACTCTGTAACTCCGGTATAAATTTTGAGGATTTTCCGTTAGGTCGCATCTTCCACACTTCATTGCCCAAAACCTGGCTCTAAAAATTTTTGTTGGGTTAGTTTCCTACAAGAATAATATAACAGTAGGGTGTACATACCTCTCAGGATCTTTGGGAAATCGAAAAAAGCTGGCATTGCAATTTTGCGAATTGCTCTTGCAACTACTTGCAGCACAATAGTGGCCACTTTTCGATTTCGGTCCTTTCGGGGCGCTCATGATCGCAATCGTATATCACGTAGCACACGAATAATATTAAGCCACTGGCAAAAATTTACCACTTTGCAACAACATGCAAAACAGGTAGACTCAACAGGTGCTTGGCGAACCGATCAGCTGTGCAGTGTGCAATGCGCGCGTAAACAACCGTCCCAGCAAAATGGTCGCCGGTTGTGCGCAACACGATGCGCGGGCTGGTCCGATAAGGGTGAGTTACTGTTCTGATTGTTTTATTCTGTGTCCTGGTGACAGGTGACAAACCAAAGAATTTTTTTAAAAATCTAGAAAAATTTCAATAGGCAGCAGGAAAAATATAATAAGATAACTGTGAATGTATCGCCTATTAATAGGTCCTTACATTCTTTGTTACTTAAATAGTTATTATTTACTATTTGAGACATTAGTATTTCTTAATCATTATTTTTATTGTACGTTGTGTATGTATGTATTATCTGTAACCTCTTTTACCTACCGGTGTAGAGGCTGGTGCTTTGTACGCTACCATCAATATTATTAATTGTAAAATATGAGTAGGTTATTTTTTGATCTACATGGAAAGTGTAGAATTATGTAAGGTTATGGCGAGTTACGGTTTCGTTTCTTGTAGGTTGTATATACGTATATACTAGTAATTAGCTGTGGATTGATAGAACTGTAAATTTTGTTGGCGGTGTCTGTTTTATTTTTTGTGGATTCAGCTATGTATCCTTCAGCTACACTCGATCATTGCCAACCACTGTGGCGCTTTAGGGCTGTAATGTCGCCACCAGTAGTCACCGAAGAACAGTGAAAACAATAGCCGGTACAGATGAATATCTGGCAATTTCAATAATGTGGCGATTTCTTTACTCATCATCCCAAATTTATTGATGCCAATTCTTTGAGAGAAATCTGTTCTGTTTTGGAATTTTGGAATGGTGTTTGCACTATATGCGAAGGACATATTATGTGCATGTATTATACAAATTTTCAGTTATGGCAAATTTTCTGGTAATTTTTGTTTTTGTATTGGGTACAGTGACCATAAAGGCGGATCCAAGATCTTGAATATCCGTGATCTGCATGGAGTACAATTCAGCAGCACGACAAGTGCCTTATGCCCATTATTAAGGCAACCTAAATTAGGTTAGTTTATATACATTAGCTCTGTAGGTCTAGCAGGCCTGATTTATTGTCTTTTTCCACACTTTTTTGTCACTACACTTTTCTTGTCACTTCTTAACGTCACACTTTTCTATATCCTCCATGACTTCTTTTTTCCATCTTGCTCTCAGCCTTCCTTTTTGTTTCTTCCCTCCGATGTTGCTTTGTAATATCCGGTTTGGAATCCTACTGGCATCCATTCTTGATATATGGCCCAGCCATCTCAGACTTTGTCCTTTAACTGTTGCTACTATGTCTGGGTCTTTGTAGAGTTCTTGTAGTTCCTTGTTGGTTCTCCTTTCCCATTTCTGCTGTACCTTTTTGCCGCCAAATATCTTCCTGACCATCTTCCTCTCCCACTCTCCTAGCATCTTACATTTTGTCGTTTCTAATGTCCATACCTCACTTGCATAAGTTACTATTGCTGTAATTATAGTTTTATAGATCTTTGTTTTGAGGCCCCTTGATATATTTTTATTATATATGGTTCCCAGCCATTATTCTTCTCTGTATTTCCTTCCTTAGATATGTCTGGGGTTCTGTAGAATTCCGTACCTAGGTATGTGAATGCTTCTACCTCTTTGAAACTGTACACTTTTCCTTCAGTTGTCCTTATTGTTAGTCTGGTTGAGCTGTCATGTATTTGGTTTTGCTTTCATTGATATTTAGTCCCATTTCTCGTGCTACTTCGCCCATTCTCAGTATTATGGTTTTTAACTCTATTTTACTTCTTGCTAGTATTGCCAAATCATCGGCAAATGCCAAGCACTGGTGTTTGTTGTGATATACCAGAACTGATCTGTTTATTATGGCTTTTGTGATTATATACTCTAGCGCAGTGCTTCTCAAACTATTTAATGTGGCGGACCGGTATTATTTTTACTAATGTATGACGGACCGCTACATTTATTAACAAATGAACCAATCTATATATATGAAAATTAATCCGTATTTCCCTTGGTCACGCCATAACTTGAGAACGACTTGAGAACATGATCCTTTTCAACTTTACGTAGTGGCAAATAAAGTATGTGTCGCATTTGTACCATGTTTAGTTTAATTGAGTCAGTGTTTTTAATAGTTCAATGTTAATACCGTTCATAAGTCATTCCTGTATTTGATGTCAAGTTTACCGCGCATTTACTAGATTGAAACGTTACGCAATTTATATATTTAGCAGTTCAACCAGCTTCGTAAAACGCATTAATGTGATAAATGGGCTTCTTATTATTGGTCAATTTATCTATCCGTGGTTCAACTGATGACAGCGCCACGCGAAATATATGAATTTTCATACTATTCTTATATTTTGGGGTGGTAGGCTAACAACAGAATTGAGTCGATTATCAAAATCAACAATCGACTTCGCGCACCGGCAACATCTTGCTCACGGACCGGCACCGGTCCGCGGACCACCACTTTGAGTAACACTGCTCTAGCGCGCAGTAAAACAATATTGAGGATAGGGGGTCGCCTTGCCTTAATCCTTCGTGAACTTCAAACTGTCATGATCATTTGTTTCCTACTCTTACCATGTTTTTTGTTTGTTTCAAGGTTAGTTTTATTAGTCCATTTACACCTAGCGCTTCCAATGCGTTATATAGTTTTTTCCTATTAATCGTATTGAACCCTTGTTTGTAATCTATAAAGACTAGATACGTTTCCTTTTTGTACTCGTAGCTTTCGGCTTGTATTTCCCTTAATGCTAATATTTGGTCTACTACTGATCTGCCCTTTCTGAAATTACAATGGTATTCACCTATCTCCCCCTCCACTTTTATTTTTTGCTTATTTTTCAGGTGGGTGGCTAAGATTTTGTGGGCCACATTTAGCAATGCGATACCTCTGTAGTTCCCACATTCGGTTTTGTCTCCTTTCTTGTAGATCGGAAGTAGTATCGCTTCGTTCCACTGTTGCGGTAATTTTTCCTGGGTCCATATCTCTCCAATTAGGTACTAAAGTCCTCTCACTAAATGTTAACCTCCATATTTAAATAGCTCCGCATGTAGCTTATCGTTCCCCGGGCACTTATTATTTTTGAGTTGTTTTATTATTTCTTCGATCTCTTCCCGCGTAGGGCGTTCTTCGTTGTCAT
The DNA here is from genome assembly GCA_940337035.1 of Agriotes lineatus. Taxonomy (NCBI): domain Eukaryota; kingdom Metazoa; phylum Arthropoda; class Insecta; order Coleoptera; family Elateridae; genus Agriotes; species Agriotes lineatus. Next base: position 11,793 of record CALNHX010011118.1, read on the forward strand.
TTTCGGACGGATCTTCGCTGTCTTTCTTCGTCCACCCTTTTGTCAATAGTTGAGCTTGTATTCAGCAGTTCGTTGTAGTAGTCCTTCCATAGTTGTAGTGTATCTTCTTCTCCTCCCTCTAGTTCACCATTTTTATTTTTGTAAAATATTGGCATTGCTTGGTATCCTTTTTTTTCTGTTTTCAGTTGTTGGTACAGGCTTCTTATTTCATTGCTTCTGTATTTATTTTCTAGGGTGTTCACTAGTTCTTCTTTGTGTTTCCTCTTTTCTTCTCAAGATTTACATTCTCTCCTTTGTTTTAGATAATCTTGCTTTGCTTGGTCTGAATTTGTTTGTAGCATTTTGAGTCTTATGGTGTTCCTTTCCGTATTTCTTCTTCGCACTCCGCATCGAACCATTTTTTTGTTTTTCTTTCCCCTAGCTTCAGTGTTTTTGCTTGTACTCTGTTCTATTGCGTTTCTCAGCTCTGTCCGCAGTTGCTCTATGTCCCTGCAGTCTTGCACTGTGTTGAGTTTAGTAGTTAGTTTGTCCTGATAGCTAATTTTGTTCATTTTAATGCCAAAAAGGAAGTGATCCGTGTCTGCGTCCGGTTCTCTATAAGCTCTTATATCCTTTATTCATTTTTCCTCGTCTCTTTCAATAAGTACATGGTCAATTTGGTTTACGTATGTGCCATCGGGGATCGCCAGGTACCCTTGTGAATGTCTTTTTTTTGGTAGTATGTGCTTTTTATGATCATATTCTTTTCCTTGGTGAAGTCAATTAACAGTTGTCCATTTTCATTTGTATTTTGGTGTTTACTATGCTTGCCTATTGTCGGTCTGAAGTGGTGTTTCCTCCTTATCTCCGCGTTTGTGTCTCCCAGTACTATTTTGAGGTCATATTTTGGTATTTTTTGGCATTCTTCGTCGAGCTTGTTGTAAAAATCTTCTTTCTTGTCTACATCTGCTACCTCAGTTGGCGCATGGATGTTTATGATTGTGATCTTTTGGTATTTCCCTCTCATTCTTAGTATACACATTCTATTGGATAAGGGTTTGAATTCCATTACTGCTGATTTGAGCTCTTTTTTTATGATGAATCCTGTTCCCAGACGCCTGTCTTCTGCTCCACTATTAAAATAAATATATTCATCAACTTCCTCAATTTTGTTTCCCTTCTGTTTTGCTTCCTGTAATGCTAACACTGATATGTTGACTTTCTTTATTTCATTTATTAGTTGCTTTAAGGCTGCTTCATCGTGTGTTCCTCTTACATTCCATGATCCCATCTTGAAGCATTCAACCAGCTAATGAAAGTTTTTAGCATTTTTGCCGCCTACTCGTTTCTTCTTATTTTCCATCTCTGTTATCAGGTCCTGTTTCAATGCCGGGTCTATCTCAAGGGTTCCGTACTAGTTTTTGTGTGCTAATTTTTTGGAATCATTTTCTCCAAGTACGTGCTCCATCTCCATTCTTCTTCGTCTATTATCACTTTGTTGTAACCAATTTTCACGTTTTTGTGGTTGTTCCTTCCATCTACTGCCATCATTCTTATTTGTTTTTCCCTTTCCATTTTCGTTTGGTCATTGTTTATATAAATTCCTTCTGTCGTGATGTTCCTGAGTTTTGTCTTGTTTTCCATAACCTTCTTTTCTCCGCTTTTGTTCTCAATTTCTATTAACCATACTCTTTCCCCCATTTTATGTGCTTCTTTTATTTTAACTTCTATTTCTAGTTTGTTCCTCATAAAGTGCTGCATTTCTTCTTTTATTGTGGATGGTTGGCTTCTCTCTATCTTCAGTCCGCTCACTACAACATTGTTCTTCCTTCTTTCTTTTTCCATCCATTCCAGATTCATCTTGATGGTTCCTAGCTCTTTTTTATTTCAATATTATCTTGACTCAATTTCGCGTTTTCATTTTTTAGTATTTCATTTTCCATCTTAATGTTTTTGATTTCCTCCATGTCTGTTTGGAATTCTTTCTTCAATTCATCTTGGTTTTTTCTGAGGTTTTCTTTAATTTCTTCTTTCCATTCGCATAGCATGTTTTTGAATTCCTCCATCTTTTCTTTTTGTGATCCTATTTCGTCTTTCTCTTCGTCTCTCTTTTTCTTGCTTTTTGGCGGTTGCAGTTGTCGGTGATCTACTAATTTTTTTGGATTTTTGGAAAGCCAGCTTCTGCAATTCCCAATTTTCGAATTCTTACGTCGATTCGCTTTGCTCCGGTGATTCCGCCACTCTTTTCCGTTTTGGGTCCAGGTGTTCTGCTAGTGTGTCTTTGTTGTTGGCTTTTGATTCATTTGCACCTGCATTAGTCGTTTCACTTACAGTTATCGCGCTATGATTTGACGTCGCAATAGAATTTCAATTGCCGTATCGCGCTGGAATATTTTACGTTGCGCGCCGCACTGTGCTTGTGGTGGCCTTGCGGCCGGCGTAGCTACACCTTTCGCCCGTATTTTCACAGCGAGCGAATTTGTAGCTATTGTAATCACACTCCAGTTTTAGCCTAATGGCGTGTTTTGTTTACGTTGTCCACCACAACAAACAAACGAACTTTATTGATGCACCAATCCGGAATGATGTTTGCGGTGACGTACTCGGTCTGCTGATCACTCACGACTCTCGCCTTTAAGATTGATAAACTTGTTTGCGGTTCGTTCAGAGCCGGATTAAGGGGCGGGGGGGCTAAGGGGGCTGCAGCTCCGGGCCACCAAATTTCGGGGGCCTCGAAAAGATTCGAAGGTTATAATCTAGTGCTGTTTCTAATCATTTAGATCCCTTTGTACCCGTTGCATAAATGGGAATGGGGCTTCTAAAAAAAAATTAGCCCTGGGCCTCACATATCCTTAATCCGGCTCTGGGTTCGTTACGTTTAGATGTCTAAATTTGTAATTTTTTCGTAAACTTCACTTTGTCGTTTACTATAAACGTTGGGTTAATCTAAAATCGTGCTTCCACTAATTACTTCGCGTCGATTTAACCGAAAAACTTGATTTAAACTTAGGTTAGTTTAGCAAACTCAACCTAATATTGTTTAAATAAAAAAAATATTACCTTTCTTGCCAGATATTTCTCATCCAGGGCTTCAGTTATGAATTGGTTAAGTTGTTCAGGGCTAAATGTTTAGGCTTTTCTTGTCGAATAATTCTCAGATTTCCGTTTGAGGCATGATTTTAATTTGCAAAAGTTTCTATATTTATTCTGTTATTTATATTAAGTGTACAGTCAGCGCCTTAGAAATCGGGACAATACTATGATATATTTTGCGTGTATTTTAAGTGCATAAACTGGGCTTTTACAGTTGTGATGGTTTTGGTGGTTATGTCAGATGTTTTATTGTTTGTCAAATATGAAATGACAACTCACATTAATGAAGTAACTACACTTGAGCTAAGTTATGAAGGCGAGCGATGTAAACATAGATTCTGACAGTTCTCGGTGCACACTAAACCAGTTTCACACGGTGCGCATTTTACGTAAACTTCTGTTGCATGTTTCCCTAAAAGAGATTACCGCTCAACGAAACAACGCTCATTCCTCCGCTAGTGTAAAGACGCGTATAAACGGTGTTTCTCTTCGAAACGGCCAACCGCAGAACGCCTTTCTATCACGTGATATTCACCGACCACGTGCGTTTGCTTACTTGGGTCGTCTTCGTATCTTGGCTCAAGTGTAGAGCAAAAAAATAATAATAAATTAAATATTACAACACAACATTGTACCGTGTTGCCCACGTGTCCCGATTTTTAAGGCGCCGACTGTACTTCTAAGCATGGAGTAGAATTTCCACAAGGATGAAGCTTTATATTTATTTGACAACTCGTTAAAATATGCCAGAAACGCATTTTCTGAAAATGATTTTACTTTCTTGATAGTGCACCAATCCATAACATTTTTGTATGTCATTTCATATTTTTAGTGGGATTTGTTAGGCAGCAGATTACGTCTTGTTATTTCGGCGGCTTTTCTTACTTCTGGCTGTGTACTCATTTCTGATTCACGAACTGAATTAATTTTTTCACTCACTTTAAACATTTTGTCGTTCAAACTTTGATTTGTCACTTATAATTACAGGTCTTTTTTTTGTCGAAGTAAATTTGACATTTTAATGAGAATTTCGTTGTTTGTCAATTTAACGAAATGATAGTTTTTTGAGTTGAATCGCCTAAAGGCAAGGAAACTCGAATTATAGATGTTATAGTCCAAGAGCCAGCAACGGATTTCTTACAGTATTTTTAACAAGCGTGCAAGTGTTACGGAAACTTCTTTTGAATATATTGAGAAGGGAACCCGAAGTGTGGCAAGCCTGCGGTGGTGGTTTTAGCCTCCTTGCGTCCTTGAAGGGTGGAAAAAAATAATGTGTCAAAACTGACACAAAACCTATGAATAATATGTTGGTAACACTGTAAGTCTCTGTCAAATTCGAGGTTAGCAGATTAGGTTTTGCGTCATTCTGTGTCGAAACTGACGGAAAACTTAACCTGATAACCTCGAATTTGACATAGACTAGTGTAACCAACATATTATTCATACGTTTGAATTTCCACAGCCCGCCGAGGATCAGTTTTTTGGATCTCTCGATATTTTACTGTAAATGGTCAAGTTTATTATGCAACTTTATGCGAATCTGGGGTAAACTTAACACCCGCGAAAGTGTCTGTCATTTTTTTTTACTTACATAAAATATGATTATCTTTAACATAGCAAAGCGCCAGACTTGTTATTATACTTTTTTCTTATTATTTTTTTTTCATCCTTCAAGGACGCAAGGGGTCTAAAACCACAACCCCAGGCTTGCCAGACTTCGGGTTTTCTTCTCAGTATATTTAAAGGGACCTTCCATAACAGTTACACGCTTGTTAAAAATACTGTAAGCAAACCCGTTGCTGGCTCTTGGACTATTAAGTTTACTTCGATAAAAAAAAGCTTGAGTGTAATTCAGTACGACAATTTAATGAATACATATTTAATTTACATATTAGGTCCTTAGCAACTCTGCTAGGCTTACTAGAATTAGACCGTTTTAAAAATTAGGGCAAATTTTTGTCGTTGTCATAGTGAAAAAAAAAATAATTGTTTGACATTAGTCATATAACATCGGCCGACTAGATAACACTAATTCGGTAGTTATTATGGCAATCTGATTGATAAACAGTGAGGTATGGTCTATAAATTATGCTAAATAGTTACAGGTATGATTAATTGCGCAAAAGTAGTCGAATAATATATGTGTAACGTAATAGCAGTGAATAAAAAAATTAAGTTTACCTAAATAACATGTGAGCAAATGAAAACGAAATCAAGGTTGGCTTTGAAAAAATTAAGTCATGTGCTGCATTCCTTCAGATGTTTGTAATTTAAATATGACAGTTATTATAATAGTTCATATCCAACACAATGTGAATTAATAATCGACATGTTTCCATTTTCAAAGCCAACCTTGATGTAGTTTTCGTTTGCTCACATGTTACTTTTGTAGATTATAGCTCACAATTATTGTTGCTCTTCAAAAATATTGAAGAACTAAAATTTTGTCACCCCATCAGCTACTACTACATTTCGGACTATGAAATTTTATCCTATCCTAAAAAAATCTTAAGGCTAAGTTAAAACTTGAAGATTGAGAGCGGTGCGCGGTGTCAACAGCTTATCTGAGTAAACGGTCATAAAAGTGGAAAATAGATCTAAAAGTAAACAAATAATTAAAAAACATGTGTCACAAGTGAAGCAGCATCCTCAAGGCATACAGAGATAACCTCACCTTTGAGAAAAATGGAAACATCAGCGAAATTAGTAAATATCTCAAATTGCACTATCCCTGAAGAGGTTAAGTGATAAGGATAAGAGTGGAACTACGGTGCTGCGAACCGAGTCCCCGCCAACCGCGCCAAATAAGGAATTTCAAATGAATACGGTACCTTGACCTTGAGGCAAAGTCTATCGATAAGAAAGGCGCACCCGCAACGACGATAGCTGCAATCGCCACGGCTACCAACGCAGATTACCAAACGCCACAAGAAGTTCCGGCAGCAGTTCCGACGGCGCGAAATTTGAACAGGCTACCAGCACTGGCGCAGCCCTGCTCGTCCCTGGGGATCTGAGATGTGCCGCCTACCTGAAGAAAAAAACCATCCTAACTGCGATTACGTGCTCTGCTTGTGCAAAGTCGTATCACCCCAGCTGTGGGAAGCGAGTTGGCCTGATTTTGCAGAAACTGAAGGACGGTAACACCGCGGAAACCAGGTGCAACGGGTGCGTGCTGGACGTAGACACCCGAGCTCCCAAGATGTCGGAATCTAAGGTAATCAACCAGGTGCGAGAGGCCTCGACGCGAATGAGATAATCAAAAGCCTTGAAAGTCGAACTCGCAAAACAAACTGAAGCTGATAAAACACCGATACAACGCGAAATCCTGATTGAGGTGAACATCAGAGAAACGCTTCATCGTCGGAGGTGTATACAGACCCTCTCACCCGGACGCCCGACCCACGCATATGGACCGTCATCTGACTGAAGCCATTCGAAGGGTGACCGACTTGAGGGAGCTGATCATTGTCTTCGGGGACTTTAACTTCCCGACGATATGCTGGGGCAGTACAGGTCTGACGGCGTGAACGGAAACGGAGCGCAAGTTCCTGGATATGTTTATTGACTCCAACTTGGCACAGGTGGTCCTACAGCCAACAAGATATTGGGAAGGTCTTCTTCTTCTTCTTCTTCTCTAGCCGTTCTCCATCCTTTGGATGTAGGCCTCTTTCATATTTTTCCAAACAGTTCTATTCTGGGCTTTCTGATACCAGTTGAGCCCTGCATATCGCTTGATGTCGTCATACCATCATTGTGGTTGTCTTCCTATACTGCTTTTTTCTTCCCACGGCCTCCATCTTGTTATTTTGCCGCTCCATTTATCAGTATGTCGGGCGACGTGGCCTGCCCATTGCCATTTCAGAGAGCATATTCGCTGAACTACATCTGCTATGTGGGTTCTTTGCCTTATCCACTGATTTGTTTTGTGGTCTCTTAGTGATATACCTAATATCCTTCTTTCTATAGCTCGTTGGTGTATTTGTAGTTTGTTCAGTGTTTTCTTATGTAATACCCACGTTTCGCATCCATATGTTGTTATGGGAAGTATGCATTCGTTGTAAATTCTCGTTTTTAATGATATAGGTAATTTCATTTTCATAACATAGTTCAGTTTTCCATAAGCTGCCCAGCTTAGTCTTATTCTTCTCTTTATTTCCTCGTCCCGACGTTCTTTGGTGAGTGTTATGGTCTGTCCTAAGTATATATATGACTCGATTATTTCGATATGTTGACCATCAACCGTTAGTGCTTTCGAAATCGGTGTTTGGTTTGTCATGATCTTTGTTTTGTAGGTATTCATTTCGAGTCCGACTCTATTTGCTTGTGTTTTTAGTTCTGATAGCATTTCTTTCAATTGGATTTCATCATGTGCGAAAATTACAATATCGTCGGCAAATCTTAGGTTATTAAGTATTTCGCCTTGTATCATGACACCTTTTTCTTCCCACTGGAGGTTCTTGAACATGTCTTCCAGCACCAGAGTGAACAACTTCGGGGATATTATATCTCCCTGTCTGACTCCTCTCTGTATTTCGATTTTATTAGTTATTTCATGAAGTTTTATTTTCATAGTGGCGTTGTTATATATATTTTTTATTAGGTCAATATATCTTTGGTCAATTCTGGCATTTCTCATGGCGCTAACAATGGCTCCCTTGTCTATCGTATCGAATGCTTTTTTAAAGTCTATAAAAGCTAACCATAATTGTATGTTATATTCTATGCTTTTCTCTACAAGTTGTCCTACAGTATGTAGATGTTCCGTTGTGCCGTAATCTTTTCTAAATCCAGCTTGTTCCTTTGGTTGGTATAGGTCGAATTTTCTCTCTAGCCTGTTAGTTATGACCCTCATAAACAACTTGTATATCTGGGAGAGGAGACTTATGGGTCGGTAGTTTTCGAGGTCAGTGGGGTCCCCTTTTTTGTAGATTAGGATTGTGATGGAATTTTGCCAAGCTGTTGGTATTTCTCCTTGAGATAAACAGTTGTTAAACAGTTTTTGGAGTGTTAGTTTTGTTGATGGATCACTTTCTTTAAGCATTTCGGGTAATATTTCATCTTCTCCCCCAGCTTTATTATTTTTCATCTGCTTCAATGCCATTTCTATTTCTTCGATTACTATTTCTGGCAATTCCTCCGAGTTAACGTTGATGATTCGAGCTTTCGATTTGCTGTTGTTTTTCTGGATATCTGTTGGATTTGGAGTAGTTTTTTTGTACAGATTGACATAGAACTTTTCGGTAATTTTGAGTATTTCATTCCTGTCTGTAATTATATTTCCTTGTTCATTTTTGATTTTGTAAATTTCCTTCTTCAGTGCGTTCCTTTTCCTAAAGATGTTTAATCCTTTGTTATTTTCAATAATTTCCTCCACTTGTTGTGTGCGGTATTGGGTGATGTCATTTCTTGCTGACTTTCGAACTGTTTTGTTTAGTTCTACATATTCAGTAGAATTTATTTTCCCACTTTTTATTAAGTTCCTTCGTTTCTCCAGCATATCTTTGGTTTTCAATGAAAGTTTTTCGTGTTTTCTTCCTCTATTTTTTGCAACTCCCATTGCTGTTTCTTTTATAATTCTTGAGATTCTGGTATTTCCTTCATTAATGTCCTCGTTGTTTTTTCCCGGCTCCTTATTGAAATTTGTCATTAGTTGTTTATTATATTCATCCTTGTTTGATCTCAATAGTGTTCTATCTATATTTACTATTTTCTTAAATCTCTTTGCTCGTTGTAACTTAGCACTTATTCTTATTGTGCTTCTTACCATACGGTGATCACTACCTGTTGAGAAGGAGTTTAGTACGTTAACATTTTGGACTATGTTTTTATGTGATGACATTATGAAATCAATTTCGTTCTTAGTCACCCCATTTGGACTTATCCATGTCCATCTTCGGCTCTCCTTTTTCTTGAAAAATGAGTTCATAAGATACATTTTCTCTCCCTCTGCAAAGTTTGCTAGCATTTCACTTCTGTTGTTTCTGATTCCTAATCCGTATTTTCCAATATACTGGCTTGTGTCGTCGTCGTTTTTTCCTATTTTTGCATTAAAGTCGCCACCTATAATGGTATATGTTGTTGGGTTCTCTTTTATACTTTTTACTATGTTTTCGTAGAGTGTCTCAACTTCTTCATCTTCATGTGTGCTAGTTGGGGCGTACGTTTGTATAAATTTTAACGATGTTTTTTTGTTGATTATTAGAGTTATATATATTACGCGATTTGAAGTTGCCTTGAATGTGGTTACATTGGGTACCCATTTCTTGTGTATCAGAATACCGACTCCCCACGTGTTTGTTTCTTCATCGCCCTTGTGAAATAGGACGTGGCCGTTTTTCAAGTTAATACAGTTTTCTCCCTTTCTCCTGGTTTCTGCTATTCCGATGATGCCCCATTTGATTTTGTTGAGTTCATATTCTAGTTCAGTTAACCTTTCTTCACTTCCAATTGACCTTGCGTTGTATGTCGAAATAAATATTTGGCAGCCTTGAGTACAGCGATTCTTAGCACCCCCTGCTTGGGAACTTATCTGGCCGCTGCCTTGGCTAGGGTTCACCAGGCGGCTGGAGACTAGGGGCCGTTTTTTACTGTTCTTTCCCATATGAAAGGTTTTGGCCATACTCTCTCACGCTGGCCAGACGGGTTGAGAGAGGGGTTATGGATAGGTAAGGTTGGTTTTTTTTTTTAGAGGGAAGGATTTGGCGTAAGGACATAATTCCTCCAGGGAAGTGGGGTGTTGGAGAAATTAAGGGCTGCAAGGGCAGGGTTGCCAGTTCCCTGGAGAGGTCTATCCTTCACCGGGATCGTGAAAGAGTACCTCCTGCTACCCAAGGGAAGGTCAAACCCCCAGTATTCTCGATCTGATCCTGACGAAAGATGAACATGTTATTACTCCCCCGGTCCTATCAGCTAGGATTGGCCTGAGCAACCACCTCATGATTGAGACCAAAATGCAGGCTGGCCAATGCACTGAATCAGAAGTTACACCCAGAATGCCAAGAAAAATGTTCAACTTGGCCGACTACGCCGAAATCAAACCAGCATTACAATCACATCTACCTGACTTGAGCCTGGAAATTGATGACGTCGATGACTTCTACTCCGCGATTGTTGATAGCACACTGGACCCTCTGTCTTTCCACTCAGCGGCGTTTAAAACCAGGTCTCGGCCTGGGAAACCATGGTTCAATAGGGAGATGAAAAAGATGTCAAGGAGGAAAGCACGGCTGTAGACTATCTACAGGACATCAAGGAAACCGGCAGATTATAAAAACTACAGGATCGCTATCGCTACTAATAGCCTGACCAGCTACTCGAGAGAACGGAGGAAGACTCACGAGAAAACGATCATCGAGAAAGAGGGTAAATTATTTTACTCTTACATTCGTGGGCAGCTGACTTCGAAGTCGGACATCCCGAAAGTCATCCTTGATGACGACGGAAAGAGTATCTCGGAACCAGTGAGAATCGCAGAAATTGTTGCAAGGGAATTCCAGATATATGATCGAACCGGAGCTGGACCCTGGAGATGGTACCGAAGATGATGTTGCAACCGAAGACATACTAGAGGACGTCAAGTTCGACCACATTGAAATTGTTCAGATCCTCAGTAGTTTGAACGCCAATTCAGCCGCCAGACCAGATGATATCCCAACAGCCTTCCTTAAAAACTGTGAATTAGATCTTGCACATCAACTGAAACGGCTGTTCCAATGGTCCATGGACCAAGGGAAGATTCAGTCAATATGGAAGAGTGCCATGGTGACACCCATCTTCAAAAAAGGCGACAAACGACTCGTCACAAACTATCGACCGATTAGCCTCACTAGCACAGTGGGGAAAGTCATGGAACGAGTCATCGTTAGCAGGATTCGGAATTTCTCAGTGAGAGAGAACAATTCCCAGCCAACAACACGAGTTTATGAATCGCAGATCCACTACGACCAACTTCTGAACTCACTCGACTACTGGACGAAGTCCTTGGATGCGGACAACCCTGTAGATGTGGTTTACCTTGATTATGCCAAAGCCTTCGATACGATTCCACATGAACGCCTGCTGTGGAAGCTGTCGGTACTGGGTATTGGAGGCAAGCTGCTGGCGTAGCTGAGGGAATACTTGTCAGGGAGGTCCTTCCGTGTCCGGATTGGAGATGTGTTGTCAGGCCTGAAACCAATCACCAGCGGAGTCCCACAGGGATCGGTGTTAGGTCCGATACTGTTTATCCTATACACCAGTGACCTCGGCGTACATAATAGATCGATCTGGCACTGCTTCGCAGGTGATACAAAAAAAAGAGGACTTGTCGGAGTAGAGGCATGGTCTCGGAAATGGTTGCTCCCCCTTAATAGCTCCAAATGTAGAGTACTCCATCTTGGAAAGAGAAACCCGAAACTCCCCTACTACATTCAGCAGGAGTTGGTTGAGCGAACCGAGTCACAGGTGGACCTAGAGGTGATCATATCACTGCCATCACCTAGAAGGCGAACAACTTCGCCTACCTGATTCGGAAAGAATTCCTTGACCTAGATGTCCAGCTAGTCAAACAGGGCTATACGATCTATGTGAGGCCAATCATGGAGTATGCCAATATCGCATGGTCACCTTACTACAGGGTGCGGCAGGGAAGTATGACGATTTTCAAAAATCAATAAATCATTTTGTATTAAACAAAATTTTATTTTAATTTGTTTCAAAGATGAATTACATTATGCCATTTTGTTATTGCATAAAAAACATTAAGAAATTTGACTTAAGAGCGAAAAATAACGTTATCTAAGTGGTGGCCGTCCTTTTGCAAGCACTGCCGTAGATGAGTTGAAAAGTTTTCAGGAGTCGTGACTGTTCGAGCTCCTCCACGAGCTGTTCCAGGTTTCAACAATCCAGTTGTGCGAACGTTGTTTACCCATTTCCTAATCATGTTTCGTGTAGGAACACGACCGTGACGTTCAACATTAAAATGAATTCGAAACCTGCGTTCTGTGGTAACCACGGAATGACCGGTTTCAATAAATGTGTAGTAAGCAAACACACGATCTCCTACTGTCCGCGGCAACCACAGAACAATACCTAAGGGCAACTAAAATGGCATCTACCACCGAGTACATACCACCCGTTCCGAAAACATTAGTTCCCCCCACTGCTTTGCTATACTCATTTCAAAAACGTCATACTTCCCTGCCGGACCCTGTATAAAAAGGACATCGAGCATTTCATAAAACTGCAGAGAAAAATAACCAAACTACCACTCAGATTGAGGAATATGGAGTGCGAGGATAGATGTCAGCAATTGGACCTCACACACTGGCGAGCAGAAGGGAGAGAGGAGACCTGATTGAGACCTTTAAAACCCTCAACGAAGAATACGACTTTGAGGACTTTTTTACCAGTCAGCCGGATGTTGGACTCCGACGACGTCAACGTAGGCTGCAGAAGGAGAGAGTCCGGACCAACCATTGCTCGCAGTATGTTGTAAATAGGGTTGTGAATGCCTGGAACGCCTTGTCAAAAAGCCATGTGTCTGCAACAAACGTCATGGCATTCAAGAGAAAATTGGATCGAGCCAGTCCGGAAATCGAATAGTTGATCTGAACAACCGAGTGGAAAAACTGTGATATGAAATATGTGTGATGAAAAACTGTGAAATAACTGTGATATGAAATATGATGTATTGTACCATTATAGATGTACATATTATCAGCTTTGCTACTGCCGTATAGTAAATAAATAAATAAATAAATAACTCTCAACTCTTATCTGTAATTTGTGCTAATACATCAATTATTACTTCTAATAATACCTACTTGTTCCAGGTGTTGCAATCTCAAAGGTTGCTGTAATCGTGTATTATTAAGCGAAAAACTGTTACCTTCCAAGCCAACGTTGACTAGCCATGATGACCACTAATCAAGATACAGCAGATAATAATTTGTATAGTTCAACAGCTACTTCACTGCATATAGTAACAGATCTAGATAACAATAAAGATATTAACAAGTCACCTATCAAACAAGACATCGAAACCACTAACGACATTAGTGATCATTCGGAAATCGCTATTAAATGCGAGTTCGAAATTAAAGACCAAAATTATATGGCTCCAAATTCAACACCACAGAGTTTGGTTACACATATAAAGCCTGATACTGGCAAAAAGCCATTTTTTTGTTCTGTTTGTGAGTATCAAACTGTCCAGAAACCACAATTAGTCAGACACATGAAATCTCATACAGGCGAGAAGCCATTCTCTTGTTCTGTTTGTGAGTATAAAACTGTCCAGAAACACTGTTTAGTCACACACATGAAAACTCATACAGGTGAAAAGCCATTCTTTTGTTCTGTTTGTGAGTATAGAACTGCCCATAAAAATAATTTAGTCAGACACATGAAATCTCATACAGGCGAAAAGCTGTTGTCTTGTTCTGTTTGTGGATACAAATCTGCTTACAAACATTGTTTAGTTGCTCATATGACAACTCATACAGGCAAGAAGCCGTTCTCTTGTTCCATTTGTGAGTATAAAACTGCCCACAAACAGCATTTAGTCACACACATATGAGATCTCATACAGGCCAGAAGCCGTTCTCTTGTTCTATTTGTGAGTATAAAACTGCCCACAAACAGCATTTAGTCACACACATGAGATCTCATACAGGCGAGAAGCCGTTCTCTTGTTCTGTTTGTGAGTATAAAACTGTCCAGAAACAGAATTTAGTCACACACATGAAAACTCATACAGGCGAGAAGCCGTTCTCTTGTTCTGTTTGTGAGTATCAAACTGTCCAGAAACACTGTTTAGTCACACACATGAGATCTCATACAGGCGAGAAGCCGTTCTCTTGTTCTGTTTGTGAGTATAAAACTGTCCAGAAACAGAATTTAGTCACACACATGAAAACTCATACAGGCGAGAAGCCGTTCTCTTGTTCCGTTTGTGAGTATAAAACTGTCCAGAAACACTGTTTAGTCACACACATGAGATCTCATACAGGTGAAAAGCCATTCTTTTGTTCTGTTTGTGAGTATAGAACTGCCCATAAAAATAATTTAGTCAGACACATGAAATCTCATACAGGCGAAAAGCTGTAGTCTTGTTCTGTTTGTGGATACAAATCTGCTTACAAACATTGTTTAGTTGCGCATATCAAAACTCATACAGGCGAAAAGCCGTTCTATTGTTCTATTTGTGAGTATAAAAGTGCCCAGAAACAGAATTTAGTCACACACATGAAAACTCATACAGGCGAGAAGCCGTTCTCTTGTTCCGTTTGTGAGTATAAAACTGTCCAGAAACACTGTTTAGTCACACACATGAAAACTCATACAGGTGAAAAGCCATTCTTTTGTTCTGTTTGTGAGTATAGAACTGCCCATAAAAATAATTTAGTCAGACACATGAAATCTCATACAGGCGAAAAGCTGTAGTCTTGTTCTGTTTGTGGATACAAATCTGCTTACAAACATTGTTTAGTTGCGCATATCAAAACTCATACAGGCGAAAAGCCGTTCTATTGTTCTATTTGTGAGTATAAAAGTGCCCAGAAACAGAATTTAGTCACACACATGAGATCTCATACAGGCGAGAAGCCGTTCTCTTGTTCTGTTTGTGAGTATAAAACTGTCCAGAAACAGAATTTAGTCACACACATGAAAACTCATACAGGCGAGAAGCCGTTCTCTTGTTCTGTTTTTTTTTTTTTTTTATACCTTTTTTTTTTTTTTTTTTTTCCCTAAGCTCTTCTACCGTTCCCCCCTGGAACCGCTTTTCGCATTACATCAGGGGGGTGCCGGCGTCACTTAACCTACCATGCCTTAAACTAAGTGAGAACTGAAGCGCCCCGACCGGGAGTCGAACTCTCTACCGAGCGCTCGAGTTCCCACTGTGACCTCGACTGCGAGCGGCGGGACCGCTCGCCCATTGAGGCCCCTCTCTTGTTCTGTTTGTGAGTATCAAACTGTCCAGAAACACTGTTTAGTCACACACATGAAAACTCATACAGGTGAAAAGCCATTCTTTTGTTCTGTTTGTGAGTATAGAACTGCCCGCAAACAGCATATAGTCACACACATGAAATCTCATACAGGCGAGAAGCTGTTGTCTTGTTCTGTTTGTGGATACAAATCTGCTTACAAACATTGTTTAGTTGCGCATATCAAAACTCATACAGGCAAGAAGGCGTTCTCTTGTTCTATTTGTGAGTATAAAACTGCCCACAAACAGCATTTAGTCACACACATGAGATCTCATACAGGCCAGAAGCCGTTCTCTTGTTCTATTTGTGAGTATAAAACTGCCCACAAACAGCATTTAGTCACACACATGAGATCTCATACAGGCGAGAAGCCGTTCTCTTGTTCTGTTTGTGAGTATAAAACTGTCCAGAAACAGAATTTAGTCACACACATGAAAACTCATACAGGCGAGAAGCCGTTCTCTTGTTCTGTTTGTGAGTATCAAACTGTCCAGAAACACTGTTTAGTCACACACATGAGATCTCATACAGGCGAGAAGCCGTTCTCTTGTTCTGTTTGTGAGTATAAAACTGTCCAGAAACAGAATTTAGTCACACACATGAAAACTCATACAGGCGAGAAGCCGTTCTCTTGTTCCGTTTGTGAGTATAAAACTGTCCAGAAACACTGTTTAGTCACACACATGAAAACTCATACAGGTGAAAAGCCATTCTTTTGTTCTGTTTGTGAGTATAGAACTGCCCATAAAAATAATTTAGTCAGACACATGAAATCTCATACAGGCGAAAAGCTGTAGTCTTGTTCTGTTTGTGGATACAAATCTGCTTACAAACATTGTTTAGTTGCGCATATCAAAACTCATACAGGCGAAAAGCCGTTCTATTGTTCTATTTGTGAGTATAAAAGTGCCCAGAAACAGAATTTAGTCACACACATGAGATCTCATACAGGCGAGAAGCCGTTCTCTTGTTCTGTTTGTGAGTATAAAACTGTCCAGAAACAGAATTTAGTCACACACATGAAAACTCATACAGGCGAGAAGCCGTTCTCTTGTTCTGTTTGTGAGTATCAAACTGTCCAGAAACACTGTTTAGTCACACACATGAAAACTCATACAGGTGAAAAGCCATTCTTTTGTTCTGTTTGTGAGTATAGAACTGCCCGCAAACAGCATATAGTCGCACACATGAAATCTCATACAGGCGAGAAGCTGTTGTCTTGTTCTGTTTGTGGATACAAATCTGCTTACAAACATTGTTTAGTTGCGCATATCAAAACTCATACAGGCGAGAAGCCGTTCTCTTGTTCCGTTTGTGAGTATAAAACTGCACAGAAACGGCATTTAGTCACACACATGAAATTTCATACAGGCGAGAAGCCGTTCTCTTGTTTGGTTTGTGAGTATAAAACAGCACAGAAACGGCATTTAGTCACACAAATGAAATCTCATACAGGCGAGAAGCTGTTCTCTTGTTTTGTTTGTGAGTATAGAACTGTTCTGAAACAGCATTTGGTCACACACATGAAAACTCACACAGGCGAGAAGCCGTTCTCTTGTCCGGTTTGTTAGTATAAAACTGTCCTGAACCAGCATTTAGCCACACACCTGAAATCTCATACAGGCGAGAAGCCGTTCTCTTGTTCTGTTTGTGATTATAAAACTGTCCAGAAACACTGTTTAGTCACACACATGAAAACTCATACAGGTGAAAAGCCATTCTTTTGTTCTGTTTGTGAGTATAGAACTGCCCGCAAACAGCATATAGTCACACACATGAAATCTCATACAGGCGAGAAGCTGTTGTCTTGTTCTGTTTGTGGATACAAATCTGCTTACAAACATTGTTTAGTTGCGCATATCAAAACTCATACAGGCGAGAAGCCATTCTCTTGTTCCGTTTGTGAGTATAAAACTGCACAGAAACGGCATTTAGTCACACACATGAAATTTCATACAGGCGAGAAGCCGTTCTCTTGTTTGGTTTGTGAGTATAAAACAGCACAGAAACGGCATTTAGTCACACAAATGAAATCTCATACAGGCGAGAAGCTGTTCTCTTGTTTTGTTTGTGAGTATAGAACTGTTCTGAAACAGCATTTGGTCACACACATGAAAACTCACACAGGCGAGAAGCCGTTCTCTTGTTCTGTTTGTGAGTATAAAACTGTCCAGAAACACTGTTTAGTCACACACATGAAAACTCATACAGGTGAAAAGCCATTCTTTTGTTCTGTTTGTGAGTATAGAACTGCCCATAAAAATAATTTAGTCAGACACATGAAATCTCATACAGGCGAAAAGCTGTAGTCTTGTTCTGTTTGTGGATACAAATCTGCTTACAAACATTGTTTAGTTGCGCATATCAAAACTCATACAGGCGAAAAGCCGTTCTATTGTTCTATTTGTGAGTATAAAAGTGCCCAGAAACAGAATTTAGTCACACACATGAAAACTCATACAGGCGAGAAGCCGTTCTCTTGTTCCGTTTGTGAGTATAAAACTGTCCAGAAACACTGTTTAGTCACACACATGAAAACTCATACAGGTGAAAAGCCATTCTTTTGTTCTGTTTGTGAGTATAGAACTGCCCATAAAAATAATTTAGTCAGACACATGAAATCTCATACAGGCGAAAAGCTGTAGTCTTGTTCTGTTTGTGGATACAAATCTGCTTACAAACATTGTTTAGTTGCGCATATCAAAACTCATACAGGCGAAAAGCCGTTCTATTGTTCTATTTGTGAGTATAAAAGTGCCCAGAAACAGAATTTAGTCACACACATGAGATCTCATACAGGCGAGAAGCCGTTCTCTTGTTCTGTTTGTGAGTATAAAACTGTCCAGAAACAGAATTTAGTCACACACATGAAAACTCATACAGGCGAGAAGCCGTTCTCTTGTTCTGTTTTTTTTTTTTTTATACCTTTTTTTTTTTTTTTTTTTTCCCTAAGCTCTTCTACCGTTCCCCCCTGGAACCGCTTTTCGCATTACATCAGGGGGGTGCCGGCGTCACTTAACCTACCATGCCTTAAACTAAGTGAGAACTGAAGCGCCCCGACCGGGAGTCGAACTCTCTACCGAGCGCTCGAGTTCCCACTGTGACCTCGACTGCGAGCGGCGGGACCGCTCGCCCATTGAGGCCCCTCTCTTGTTCTGTTTGTGAGTATCAAACTGTCCAGAAACACTGTTTAGTCACACACATGAAAACTCATACAGGTGAAAAGCCATTCTTTTGTTCTGTTTGTGAGTATAGAACTGCCCGCAAACAGCATATAGTCACACACATGAAATCTCATACAGGCGAGAAGCTGTTGTCTTGTTCTGTTTGTGGATACAAATCTGCTTACAAACATTGTTTAGTTGCGCATATCAAAACTCATACAGGCAAGAAGCCGTTCTCTTGTTCTATTTGTGAGTATAAAACTGCCCACAAACAGCATTTAGTCACACACATGAGATCTCATACAGGCCAGAAGCCGTTCTCTTGTTCTATTTGTGAGTATAAAACTGCCCACAAACAGCATTTAGTCACACACATGAGATCTCATACAGGCGAGAAGCCGTTCTCTTGTTCTGTTTGTGAGTATAAAACTGTCCAGAAACAGAATTTAGTCACACACATGAAAACTCATACAGGCGAGAAGCCGTTCTCTTGTTCTGTTTGTGAGTATCAAACTGTCCAGAAACACTGTTTAGTCACACACATGAGATCTCATACAGGCGAGAAGCCGTTCTCTTGTTCTGTTTGTGAGTATAAAACTGTCCAGAAACAGAATTTAGTCACACACATGAAAACTCATACAGGCGAGAAGCCGTTCTCTTGTTCCGTTTGTGAGTATAAAACTGTCCAGAAACACTGTTTAGTCACACACATGAAAACTCATACAGGTGAAAAGCCATTCTTTTGTTCTGTTTGTGAGTATAGAACTGCCCATAAAAATAATTTAGTCAGACACATGAAATCTCATACAGGCGAAAAGCTGTAGTCTTGTTCTGTTTGTGGATACAAATCTGCTTACAAACATTGTTTAGTTGCGCATATCAAAACTCATACAGGCGAAAAGCCGTTCTATTGTTCTATTTGTGAGTATAAAAGTGCCCAGAAACAGAATTTAGTCACACACATGAGATCTCATACAGGCGAGAAGCCGTTCTCTTGTTCTGTTTGTGAGTATAAAACTGTCCAGAAACAGAATTTAGTCACGCACATGAAAACTCATACAGGCGAGAAGCCGTTCTCTTGTTCTGTTTGTGAGTATCAAACTGTCCAGAAACACTGTTTAGTCACACACATGAAAACTCATACAGGTGAAAAGCCATTCTTTTGTTCTGTTTGTGAGTATAGAACTGCCCGCAAACAGCATATAGTCACACACATGAAATCTCATACAGGCGAGAAGCTGTTGTCTTGTTCTGTTTGTGGATACAAATCTGCTTACAAACATTGTTTAGTTGCGCATATCAAAACTCATACAGGCGAGGAGCCGTTCTCTTGTTCCGTTTGTGAGTATAAAACTGCACAGAAACGGCATTTAGTCACACACATGAAATTTCATACAGGCGAGAAGCCGTTCTCTTGTTTGGTTTGTGAGTATAAAACAGCACAGAAACGGCATTTAGTCACACAAATGAAATCTCATACAGGCGAGAAGCTGTTCTCTTGTTTTGTTTGTGAGTATAGAACTGTTCTGAAACAGCATTTGGTCACACACATGAAAACTCACACAGGCGAGAAGCCGTTCTCTTGTCCGGTTTGTTAGTATAAAACTGTCCTGAACCAGCATTTAGCCACACACCTGAAATCTCATACAGGCGAGAAGCCGTTCTCTTGTTCTGTTTGTGATTATAAAAGTGCCCAGAAACGGCATTTAGTCACACACATGAAAACTCATACAGGCAAGAAGCCGTTCTCTTGTTTTGTTTGTGAATATAAAACTGCCCAGAAAGGGCATTTAGTCACACACATGACAACTCATACAGGCGAGAAGCCGTTCTCTTGTTCTGTTTGTGAGTATAAAACTGTACAGAAAGGGCATTTAGTCACACACATGAAATCTCATACAGGCGAGAAGCCGTTCTCTTGTTCCGTTTGTGAGTATAAAACTGCACAGAAACGGCATTTAGTCACACACATGAAATTTCATACAGGCGAGAAGCCGTTCTCTTGTTTGGTTTGTGAGTATAAAACTGCACAGAAACGGCATTTAGTCACACAAATGAAATCTCATACAGGCGAGAAGCTGTTCTCTTGTTTTGTTTGTGAGTATAGAACTGTTCTGAAACAGCATTTAGTCACACACATGAAAACTCACACGGGCGAGAAGCCGTTCTCTTGTCCTGTTTGTTAGTATAAAACTGTCCTGAACCAGCATTTAGCCACACACCTGAAATCTCATACAGGCGAGAAGTTGTTCTCTTGTACTGTTTGTGATTATAAAACTGCCCAGAAACGGCATTTAGTCACACACACGAAAACTCATACAGGCAAGAAGCCGTTCTCTTGTTTTGTTTGTGAATATAAAACTGCCCAGAAAGGGCATTTAGTCACACACATAAAATCTCATACAGTTGAGAAGCCATTCTCTTGTTATGTTTCTGAGTATAAAACTGTCCTGATACAGCATTTAGTCACACACATGAAAACTCATACAGGTGAAAAGCTATTCTTTTGTTCTGTTTGTGGATATAAATCTGTTTACAAACATTGCTTAGTTGCTCATATCAAAACTCATACAGGCGAAAGGCCGTTCTCTTCTTCCATTTGTGAGTATAAAAGTGCCCAAAAACAGAATTTAGTCACACACATGAAATCTCATACAGGCGAGAAGCCGTTCTCTTGTTTTGTTTGTGAGTATAGAACTGTTCTGAAACAGCATTTGTCACACACATCAAACCTCACACAGGCGAGAAGCCGTTCTCTTGTCCTGTTTGTTAGTATAAAACAGCACAGAAACGGCATTTAGTCACACACCTGAAATCTCATACAGGCGAGAAGCCGTTCTCTTGTTCTGCTTGTGATTATAAAAGTGCCCAGAAACAGAATTTAGTCACACACATGAAAACTCATACAGGCGAGAAGCCGTTCTCTTGTTCTGTTTGTGAGTATAAAACTGTCCAGAAACAGAATTTATTCACACACAAATCTCATACAGGCGAGAAGCCGTTCTCTTGTTCTGTTTGTGAGTATAAAACTGTCCAGAAACAGAATTTAGTCACACTTGAAATCTCATACGGGCGAGAAGTTCTGTTTGTGAATATAAATCTGCTTACAAACATTGTTGAGTAGCTCATATGAAAACTGTAAATAGGTAAAAAGCCGTCTTTTTGTTCTGTTTATGAGAATAAGGGCCGGTTGCAGAAAGCAATGTTAAGTCTGGTGTTAGCTAACGCGACGTCAAAGTGAACAAAAACGAATCAAATCTCAAATGCTTATGGTAACTAATACATTAGTAAACAAAATTTGATGCGATTTTGTTCACTTTAACGCGACGTTAGCTAACACCAGACTTAACATTGCTTTCTGCAACCGGCCCTAAAACTACCTAGAAACAGCATTCAATCACACACATGAAATCTCATACCATTGAGAAGCCGTTCTCTTGTTCTGTTTGTGAATTTAAATTTGCTCACCAACATAGTTTAGTCACACTCATGAAAACTCATACAGGCGAAAAACCTGATTCTTATTCGGTTTCTGAATATAAAACTGCCTGAAAACATCAATTAGTCGGTCATGTGAGAAATCTCATGGGCAAAAAACCCTTTTGTTATATTGTTTGTAGTATATAACGGCACTAAAATTTAATTTAGTTAAACATAGATGTTTCGGCGACCCTAACTCGCCTTGTCTCAGGCGTCAGGCGATATTGTTACATGTGGAATGAAGTGCCCTGAACCTTTACTTTTACGCATATGAAGTTCCATACAAATGATAGATATACCTCTGTTATGGTGGAACGCACATTATTGCCGAGCACACTTCATTTATAATAGTTGTGATGTTGGTATGAAATGTCATTGAGATGTAACCTCAATTTCTTGTTTGTAATAAACATTAATCATTCTACGTAAGCAGTGTTTTATTAAAAAAATGCTAAGCTTGGTGCGGAAACCCTACTGAAGGAGAAAAGAAAAGTAAGTTGGCCCAAGCTGTTACGCTACGAACTCTACTTTACGACAACACCGGATCGGATTTACTACAGGTTTAATTGCGTTGTGAGGCAAGCGGTAAAATATCGCCTCTGATCATTCCAGGCTAGCCAGTGAGAGGGCGTGGTTTGTGAAACTGTAGTAGTTATAATAGCTGCTTTCGAATTGAGTGCAACTAGCACTGTTGCAATTGACTCTGGGGTGAGTTGCTTTGTAATTCGAACAGACGTTAGGTTACTCTCGCGTAAAATACATAACTTAACTAATTTGCTTTTGAATTGAACGTTTAAAATAAGGGCGGTATATACAGACTGCGCTCAAAATAGATTTAAAGAACTTAATTCGTAGTTAAAAGTTTATTGAAATATAATTAAAAATGAAATTAAAAACATTTCTGTTAATTACAGTAAATTGAGACTTGGATTCATCCAAAAGGCGTTTAAATCTGACAGCTGATTCTAAATAACACAACAGCGCATGCCAGGGCTTGTTGCACCGCAAATTTTCATGGGGCTTAAGGGGGCAGGGGAAGGAAGACTAGCATTAGTTACTCCAAAAATTATTTTGTAATTCGAACGCGAGGTAAGTAACGTGCTCTGGTGCACTCCAGAGTACTCTAATGTGTAATGCGAAAGCAGCTAATGCTTACGGCACCACCGCAACTAACCTTGGATGAAATTGCCTGGCTATGGCCAAGGGTCTCGTACA
>CALNHX010011119.1:0-34694 GCA_940337035.1 Agriotes lineatus
ATGTGTCTCTGATTCAAATTTTCTGTCTAATCATATTAGTGATCTAGTTACAGCTGATATTTGTAGCTTGGATTGCCCACTTTACTGGCTCCATTCGATGAATGAAGTATAGTTACTATTTTGAGTTAATTAATCTTTTGGGCATAATTTTTGTATTAGAAACCCATTGGCGCCCTTTGTAATTTTATTTAAGATTTTGTAAAAGAACCCACGCTGTCTCCAGTAAACTACTTGGCCCTCAGATATGCCCATGTAGTCACGATAATTTGAAATCGAGAGAAAATCTTGTATCTAAATCCACATAACTGTGAGTGTAAAGAAACTCCAAACTCAAATTTGTAAAAGGCACACAAAAACCATGCGACTAGTGTGTCTTAACCATTCAAAAATTGAAAGGCAAAAAATTAACAATACTAGGCCATGGTGCGACAATTCTAAGATCAAGCGGTGCACAGAATCAAGGTATTGTAGACGGAGGCCCAAATTCAACCAATAAGAAAGGCCCCTACATTTTAAAAGTGTTGAGTCACGTTTTTGAAAAAAGCATATTTGTCTTTTTTGCAATTCTTTCAAATGCTGCTGCTGTGTACGATCGCGGCTATGATGTAATTCCTGAGTGGGAGCTATGGGGATTGGTTGACTTCTCTCCTCTACTTTCTGAACCACTGCGCATCTCTGGGAGCGTCTCACCTGGTATTGTTTACACCATGATCTAGACGAGAATCGCGGTGCGGTATATTTACAATACCTAAACGAATAGGCGTAAAGTTTGACCCGTCAACAACTCCATTTTACCACAAAACGAAATTAGGGTAACACGCCAGGATAAAGAGTCCTAAAAACTAAACCCCACTACATAAAGCAACTAACTGTGAAAACGGTAGTGCCCCAAGACAGAACCGTGGACGGACCAAGATCACGACAGGTGTAGAAACGGATCTTCGCTGCTGGATGACAATGCTGTGGCGGTAATCAGCCCAATAGTAATTCATCGCGGAGAAGTTTCAACCTTAGAAACTCCCAAAAGTCATCCCATATGCGCACAAGGTACCAAACCCTAATGATGCAAGAAAAAGACTGCCCTTCTACCCAGATGAAAGCAAATCCACAGCTATACTATTACTATACTAAAAACCGACCTTCCCCCGACAAAGCAATAAAATCCACTCCAAGGAAATAAGAAGCTACAGGCTAGACTTGTCAGAAAAGTGGTAAGCAGAAATACAATTCAAATTCTTCACAATTCGTGCTTATTGAGGGTTTCTCGCACACCCCAAATGGCATGGAGAGGATCCCCACAATCATTATCCCATTCACACAGAAGTTAATTTACTACCGAAGATCACAACCACACAAGATCGAAGAAAAACCAAATAGAACAAGAAGGAAGAGGGAGAATAGCAGAAACGCACGACCGACGGAGCAAGTAGCGAGACCATAAGCTCAAACGGTATCAACGTGGATAAGAAAGACAAAGCTTACATCCCCCCCCCCCCCTTATGGCAACCTTCCGTGCTTGTCCAACATCCACCCTATACAGGTTTTGCACTAAATAAAATTTTACGGTCCTCTGAACTTTATAACAATTGGTGGAGGCGCCGCGGGTATTTGCTGTAACAAGTAAATATTGACTTCTAAATAACGTACTATAAACAATAACGTCAGAAGGTATGCAAAAAAATGTATTTTTAATTCTAAATGTTAGTGCACCAATTTAGTTTACGTCATTACTTTCTCGATATAAGTATAACATTATATAGAATTTTGCTAGACATAAACCCGAAAGTAATATTAGTGCTCAAACTGCAAGTTTGATTTGAATACTTACTCGTATACTACTTTTAACACTCATTCAGAAAGTAATATTAGAAAATATATGTTTGTAATTTGTAATTGTAAATGCAAACCGTGATACATTTTGTTATTGGTAAGAGTTTCAAGGTGTAATTAATGTAGTCCAATTTACGATTTCGTTTTTAGACAATTCAACGTTAATTTGAGGTGTCCAATCAGCTCTTTTTTACTATTTTTCTGACAGAATTAACTGTTATTAATGTTATGAAAGCGACCTATATAGGTGCTTTCGATTGGTGCTTCTGTTTAATTCCAATCATGTTCAATCATTGTTTCAAATAATTTGCTTAAATTCAGGTAGTTTCGTGTTAATTCTTTTATACAGGGTGATCATTTGAAAACGATCCACCCCCAATATCTCGGTGCATAAGGGTTTTTAAAGAAATCGCCAAAACACGGCAACAATATTAATGAGGGGGACATATTTTTACATAAAAATTACATAACACGTTTTATCCCCCCACCATCCAGAGCCTACACTTCAAAAATTTTAAATGACAAGGGGGGTTATGTGGTACCTCATTTTAATGGCCTTTGTATACCTACATTTTGACGTTTTGCTTTTTAAGATCGGTTGACTAGTTTTTGAGATATTAAAGGAAAAGTGTTTAAGTTTATTAAAACAAAAGGGAGCTTTTAAAACGCATAGCAGGCTGTTGTCATAATGCATTACTAGATGTTTTTATTGTCAGTACTTGTCAAAGTGTTTGGCAATAATAATTGTTGATTTGCGTTTAAATTAAAATCGATAGATTGGTTTTTGGGAAATTTAAAGAAATATAAAAATTAGACAAAATAGCAGGCTGTGCAGAAACAATTAAATAATGTTTTGACAAATTTAATATTACAGTGATTAGTGTTTTTGCGTGTTTTACTTTGCGGTTGGAGATTTTTGTGAAATTTAAAAAATGGTTTACACGTTAGCTAATTGAAATTATTTTTATTTACGGTGCCGAAAATCAGTGTGCCCGAAGAACCGCTGCTACTTTAAACGAAAATCATCCGGACAAGCATGTGTCACACAAGTATGTTTTGGAGTTGCTTGGAAAATTTAGAGAAAGTGGATCTGTTGCGAATAAAAAAAGAAATCAGCCTAGAGTTCTACATGAAGCAGCGCAAATCGAAGTTTTAGGATATTTTGCAATAAATCCAAATAATTCCCTTCTCCGGGTTTCTGACATAACTGGAATTTCATATGGTGCAGTTCAGAAAGTATGAAACTTAACAAATTTCATCCGTATAAGATGCAGATTTATCATAAATTAGCCGAAGAAGACTTTGATAGACGAATTTAATTTTGTGAAACAATGACAGCTATGATAAACATCAATCCAAATGTATTAAAAGCATTTGCTTTAGTGATGAATGTAAATTTTATCTTAGCGGATTTGTAAACAAACATAACTGTCGCCATTGAAGAGATGAAAATTCGCACATCTTTAGAGAGGGCCATTCTCAATGGCCGCAAAAAATAAATGTGTAGGCTGGTATATTGGGCGATGCTATAATTGGTCCTATATTTATAGCAGAGAACTTAAATGGCAATATTTATTTGAATATGGAATAAAATATAATCGACCCTTTAATAATAGAGGCTCTAGAAAATCAAAGTGATGAAGAAGGGAACTTACATCTAACGGAAGAGGAGCTTCCTTTTCAACAAGATGGCGCTCCTCCGCATTATGTTTGACCGGTCAGGCAGTGGTTAAATGACAATTATCCGAAGAAATGGATCCTTAGAAGAGGACCGATAGAATGGCCACCACGATCCCCTGACTTAACGCCCTTAAATTTTTTTCTTTGGGGGACATTTAAAGTCAACCGTTTACAAAACTGAGCCAGAAAATATTCAAGATCTACAGCAAAGAATAAATCACGAATGTAGGTCTATTCCACGAGAAGTATTTCAGAATGTTCGATTAGGATTTGAACAGAGACTCTATCAGTGTTTAGCCGAAAATGGAGGACAGTTTGAACAGTTACGTTAAAATTTAATTGTTTCTGCACGGCCTGTGCTATTTTGTCTAATTGTTATATTAAATTTCTCTAAAACAAATCTATCGATTTTAATTTTCTTTGTGTAAAAAGATAGCATTTTAAAAGACCTTTAATCTGAGGTGTCATAAAGGGCATAGTGCCATTTAAGATTTTCAAGGTTGAATGGGGGCGGTGGGGCGGGGTGAGTATTAGCGCGACGCAGATTACGCTTTCTTGTCCCCCCCCCCCCCCCAAGCTGTATAGAAAAGCACTTATACGTTTATTCGATATTTGGTGTGGTTCACGAGATATACAGGGTGGATCGTTTTCAAATGATCACCCTGTATATTCAATAACCCATTTAAATTTTTAGCATCAATTTTAGTATGGGGAGAATCAGATCTACTTAAACATTTTTTTATAGATTACTCGATTTGGATTTTGCAAATCGATATTTATTTTTATTTGTATTAAATTAACATGGTTAGGATCCGGATAACAACCGTGCTGCTATTATCGTTGCTATAGAAATGCCATATGCTGCACAAGAAGTCAATGGAACTAAGTACGTAAGTAAGTAGGTAAGCTAACATGGCATGCGTCATAAAGATCAGAACATATTTTACGATTAATGGATGTAAATTTATAGAAAGCAGAAACGCTGTAAATTATATAAACTAGATTAATCTCTAAAATTTGTTTTTTAACAGTGAAATTCAGGTTCGGAAATTGTTACAATAAGATCGAAAATTGTTAAAGAGTATATAACATTGCACAGTGTTGCACTTACAAAAGTAAGTAAGAAACATTATTGTTTAGAATCTTATAATTTTTGCTGTGACAGAAAAAAGTGAGAGCGATTTATGAACAATAATTTAAAGTATATAAATTAACTAAGTTACATACATTTCTAACGATATATTTTTTGTGAAAATATCGTTTCATTGCACGTATTACACGCAAGAGGATTAATTTAAACTGCTTTCGAGTAGATATTTTTGGAATAGCATCCTGAATTCGGTTTTTGATAAAATGCACGTTGTTTGACGTAGAAGTTAGATATAAATTTTTAGTAATGTATGAAAATTACAGAAAAGTGATTATCTGGATACCTTCTAATATTAAACAAAAATAAAATATCCTCCTCTGTACATTTTCTTTCTGCTACTTAAAATAGTAGTGATCAATCATACAATTTTCAAGAAAATCAATACGTATGACACACCAAAAATGAAGTGAGAATTAAGCGAACGCTCCGGATAATACCCCTTGCGAACATTAGAGTTGTTTCAAAAACCCTTAAATTATAAATAGCACTAGTCATAAACCTGTACAGGATTTAGAGTTTTATACGTATTTATTTCTTGTTTTTATGGACTCTATATTACGTGATTTGCATGTGGAGCGTTTACCTTTTGTACAGCGTACAGCAGATTTTGCTGGTGTTGAGGTATTTTTATTTGTTTATGTATCAGGAATTTGAATTGTACATGCAAGGCGGCGGGCGAATGGCTCGGTTCTTATGAAAATATTTTACTTTCCTGCGAATTCATATAACAGGTTTCATTTTGTAAGCGCTTGTTATCATACTAGTAATATGCATTTGGCTTCAGAATTCCTAGCAATTGTTAGCATTAATTTATTGCTTTTAAACGTTTGACATAATGTTATAAAATATAAAAAATGAATAGCAACGATTTATTATTGGTCCTACTGAAAGAGAAGTCATTAGCATATTATTTACATATTGTCAGAAATATTACTTGAAAAGTATATGTTTTAATTGCACTGCCGACTGAAATAGTTTGCTTTATCTTGATATGCTTTCTATACTTTTACATAAATATCTAATTCAGATTTTCTTTTTGATTAATTCCTGCAATAATGCTTTTGTTCTTGTTTTTCAGTATTTATACTATCAAGGTATGCCCTTAAGTTAATTTGACTTTATTATCCTATTTTTTAGGATTGTCCTTTCGGTTAAAGGTTGAGATTTTGCCATCATCCCAGTTGTTCAAGCTTAGCCTTTATTTTAATATATTCGTCCCTACATTCATCATTCCTGGGAAGTCAACGTGAGCTAAATTTTCTTGTATCGGATATGATTTCAACGGGTTTAATGTAGCAGTATTTTTATTTGAAGCTTGGTAACTTTTGTCTTTTTGTGGCAGTAGAGTGCAATTTTGGAAATTTGGAACTAACTGCGCGTATATACAGTTTAATTTAAAATGAGTCATCATATTACTGTCATGCAGAAATATAATATATATATAATCTCTATTCAAGACCATTAGGGTTGGTTAATTTTTAATTTAGAAGAATAACGAAAATACTACACGTTTTAAAAAAGTTATAATATTATAAAATAAACAACCATATTGGTTAAATTGCAACAGAAACATTAATACAGTTCTTATTAGTACTACCAACGGTAGAACAAACTGTCAAATTAAAAGCTACGTCGTAAACCTGACATCAACAAATCCAACCGTAATTTAAGGAGGTCTGGAATATAAAACGTGTGAATGTATCTCGTATTTATGTTAAACGCAGTTGGCGAAAGCGTTTATAGAGTGAAAAACGGCGATAACGTGAATTGTAATAAATTACCGGGGTCGTTGCTTTTAGTGCATGACAATAACCTAACCTAACTGGCAAAAACTCAGTTATGGGAGGTTAGTATCACTGAAAGTTGCCTGCGTTAAAACCCTTTAAAGGCGTTGTTGCTCCTAGAGCATGTACTAACATAAAATGTTAGCAATTGTATGTTCGCAAGCGCCGGTACTATAAAAATTTTATTGTTTTAACTAATACGTAACGTACATTGGCTGTTAACCTGTTTAATGCTGAAAAGGAGGGTTAACGTTTTAAGTGTCATGTAGGTAAATTGAACATATTGGTATAGGAACGTTGTAGCTTCTAATGATGTCAAAATCTATTTTCATAGTTAATTTTAAAAGTTTATACATTTTAAGAGTGAGAGTGATCAACGGATGTTGGGAACGGGTTTTATGGTAAAAAATAGTTTGAAGCAGTTGGTTATGAAGTTCCTGCCGGTATCGGACCGACTAGGTAGTATAAGATTGAAGGGAAAATTCAGAAATATAAGTGTAATTAATGTACATGCTCCCTCCGAAGGAAAAGATCAAGAAGAAAAAAGTGCTTACTACGAAGAGGTGGAGAATTTGTATCAAGATATACCGAAGTATGATATAAAAATCCTTTTAGGGGACTGTAATGCTAAAATTGGAAGAGAGCCGTTATATAAACCAGTCATAGGTCAGTATAGCAAACATACCGAAAGTAATGAAAACGAGAAAATGGTAATAGATTTTGCCACAGAAAGAAATATGATAATTGCCTCAACTATCTTCAAACATAAAGACATACACCTTGGAACCTGGATATCCTCCGACGGGAGGACCGTCAACCATATTGATCATGTGGTGGTAGAAGCACAACATATTAGTGCTATTAGGGACGTAAGAAGCTACAGAGGGGCAGACGCTGACACTGGCCACTTCTTAGTCCGGTTAAAAATGGAACAAGTAAAACCATCTTTAAAGACGGTGACAAGCGAGAAAAGGGTAACATATAACAAGAGCAAATTTAAAACCGAATAATGCATTGAGAAGTACAGAAAGGGGTTAGAAGAGAGCCTACGAAATATGAATGAGAATGAGAGCATAGAAGCATATTGGAAGCAAAAAGAGTATGTAGATAAAAAAAAGAAAGAGAATGGAAGAAGAAATACAAAAATTGGAGGAACACTTCATTATGAAGGATATTCGAAATTTTTACCAAGAAGCAAAAAAGGGAAACAAAGGAAAAAAGCTAGGCCGCTCTTTTGCAGAGATAAAGGAGGAAACTTGGAGGGAGACACAGAAGGAAGTCTGAACAGATGGGTTGAGTATTTTAGAGACATTTTAGGGGACAAGGATGGAGAAACTAATATGGTGGAAAACAAAAGAGAAGGAAGAGAAGAACAGGAGGAGGAGGTAACACAAGTACCCACACAAGAGGAAGTCAAGAAAGAGATAAATCACCTGCAGAATTGCTGAAGCTAGGTGGTGAGATTTTGCACAAAAAGCTGTACAAATTTATAGAGAGGATATGGAAGGCGGAACAAATGCCAAAGGATTGGTCACAGGCAATACTGTGCCCAATACATAAGAAGAGAGACGTAGCCGGGGTGAAAACTATCGAGGAATTGCATTGTTGGACGTAGTTTACAAAGTGTTTGGAAATTGTTTACGTAGAAAGTTATCGAAAACAGCAGCAAACTTGATAGGGGATTACCAGTGTGGGTTTCGGTCAAATAGGTCGGTAAATGACCAAGTTTTTGTGATTAAACAGCTAATATCAAGTAGCTATGAGTACAACCTACCGTTACATTTGGTGTTTATAGATTTTAGGAGAGCGTTTAATTCGGTATATAGGAGCAGCCTGTATAATGCACTGGTAAATTTAGGAATACCTGCAAAGTTAATAAGACTAATAAAGATGACATTACAAGAAACGAACAATAAAGTAAAGATTAACGGGACCACTTCACGGAATTTTGGAGTTCACCAGGGACTGAGACAAGGAGACCCTTTGTCCACAGATTTATTTAATTTACTGTTGGAACAGATTGTAAGGAAGTGTGAGTTCCACACAAACGGAACTTTATACCACCATAGACATCAAATAGTAGCTTTTGCCGACGACGTAGCTTTAGTAGCCAGAAGCAAGTATGAAATAATAAAAATGCTACAGAAATTAGATAAAATTGCAAAGGAGTATGGTCTAAGAATTAACATGGAGAAGACTAAGTACATGGAAGTGCAAGAGGGAAAGGGAACAGAAGAGAGCAGAAATTTAGTATTCAAATCGGAAGATGACAAGGTGAACGAAATCGAAGGAGCTGGAGATTTTACCTATTTAGGAGTGAAGCTATCAAACAGGGGCGGAGATGAAAAGGAAATAGGTGAAACGATAGTGAAAGGTAATAAAAGTGCGGGATCTCTGTTAATTTTTTTAAAAATCTAATAGTGTATCGCGAAATGCTAAGATTAGACTTTATAAAACAGTAGTGCGACCAACAGTTACGTACGGGAGTGAGATGTGGTCTCTTTCCAAAACGGAGTAAAACAAGTTTGAAATATGGGAACGAAAAGTGCTGAGGATATTCAAAGGCTAGAAAGTAGGAGACAGATGGGAAAGGAGAACGAACGAAGAGGTGATGGATCTGTATGGACAACCATCTATAGTAGGGGTAATTAAAGGCCTAAGAATACGTTGGTTGGGCCGTGTAAGAAGGCTAGGAGAGGAGAGAGCAACAAGACAAGTCATGGAGCACAGAGTGAAGAGAAAGGGGAGAAGAGGAAGGCCGAAAAGGAAGTGGATGGAGGCAGTGGTAGCAGATCTAAGGGAAATTGGAGTTCGCAACTGTGAAGAAGTATCCATGGACAGGAAGAGGTGGAGGGATATTATCAAACAAGCCCAGGGCCTTCTAGGCCTGTAGAGCTATGTAAAAATAAAAAATAAAATATTTAAAAGTGTCATATATAAGTCAGTTGATGACAAAGTTAGAAAGTTGTAGCTGCAGTTGATTAGTAGTAATACTATAAGTACTTCGAAATTATCGGGTTATATGTCGATAAGTTGTTGCACAATAATAAAATAGTGCCAGTTTGACAGTTTAAATAATTCGACTGCGAAGCGGGAAGATTATTCTGTCAAACTGACACAATTTGTTATTATGCAGAAAGTTTAAGACGTATAACCCGAACATGTTCGAAGTACGCATTGTATTCGATTTGTGGTTTAAATATCCTATAGCCAAAAGCTCTGAATATTGTGCCCAGTGCTGTGGGTTGGATTTTCATTCTTTTTCCAGTCAACAGCGTAAACTATATATATATAGTTATCCTAGGCCGTTTTTCTTTGACACAAAAGAATTGTGTTTATTACCCTACTTCAAAAAGTTGAAGTATTGCTGTGAAATAATATATCAAAGAAAGCATAAATCGATAAATTGGAGTGTAGAGCAATCATTAAGTGTTTGTATTTGAAGGGGTTAAGCATTAAGTAGATTTACCAAGATAGGATGTTTAATAAATTTGATGATCAATGCCCTTCATATGTGAATGTGAAAAATTTAATTGCCTTCTTCAAAAGATGTAAATTTTCCGTTGAAGGTGAGAATACCACACCGTCGAAATGGGCTAAAACGAATATCTGAAACACTGAAGATTTCATATGAGTGTGCCATTGCTTAGCTCAAATCGAGAAAAAAGTATTTGCAAAAGATGCTGATTTCTTGAGCAGTGTTGTTAGAATGGATAAAGCTTGGGTACATTTCTACGCCTTAGAAACAAAACATGTGATAAAAAAAACTTAATTTTTTTTGGAGAACCGTAGAGTAATCATAATTTATTATCTGAATTAGGGTAAAACAATGACTAAACAATAATAATCTACATTATTGACAACTATACGAAGAAAATAGTGAGAAAATATGTGAAATGCTGTCCAAAGTTGTCTTTTCTTGTGGGACAATGCGCCTGCACACATGTTACACATAGTAGATAAATACAGCCATTTTATTCACTATATCTGGCTCCCACAGCCTATTATCTCTTCTCTTAAATGAAAAATATGTATATTTTCTTCTAACAAGGAGGTAATAGAGACTTTAGAGGGCTGGATTGCAGAGCAACGAGTTTTTTTAAGTTTAAAGCGTTGCGGGTTTGCTGTATTAAGTGTGAGGCTATGCTGAATAATAAAATATTTTAGGTTTAAGATTCTTATTGCTTTTATAGTAGGTAAGGGTATATCAATACGCCCTCGTATATCAGTTTAAAACGTTGGTCGACGTTGTCTGTTGCTTAGATTCTATTTCCTGTGGTTCTGCCATTGTTCATCTTGAAATCTGCGGTCGCTTATTACCTTTCCAGGTCCCTCAGTCAAATTTTTCCTTGGACGTCCTGTTGTTCGTAGTTTTTGGGGTATCCATTGCTTAGTTGCTTTATGTAGCCTCCTATCTACCATACAATATCGATTGATGACGTTCTACGTCTTTCGTGATTATATTTTCTACACCTATCCCTTATCAAATTTTGAAATTTCTTATTCCATCCTTCGGGATATTCTCGCAAATGATTTGAATTTCTATTGTCTATAATCGCTGGTGGTCTGCTTCTGTAGTTCGTCATGTTTCGATTCTAGACAGAGAATTGCCTTTTTCATTGTTTGGTATACGTATATTGTATTTTATCTTCTTCAGTATTTGGTAATTCCCTGATATCCCATGTGGACAAGCTATTGTCGGTCGCACTTCTGTTATTCTTAATCTTATATCTTTTTTATATCCGCTATATTTTTTTACATACTTATATTCGTCACATACCTCTATTTCATCTCAACCTTCTAATTTGAAATTACCCACATTAGTTGCAGTACATAAGTATTTTTTTGTAGATTTATTGCAATTTCCTGTGTTTACTGCATATTTATATACTCGTAGATTTTGTAGAGCTACAATAAACGTATGGTTTACTTAAGAGTCCCATAAGCTGATTGTATGTGTATTATTGTACGCCTTAGACCTATAAATATCAAGTAAGTTATTAAAATTTTTAGTAGTAGTAGTTTTTCTCTATTATTTGATTCATATAGGAAACATTGTCTGCACAAGACCTGCCGGCCCTGAAATTCAATATCAGGTTGGGAATCAATAAATGGAAATATGATACCAGTACTAGGTGTTAGGTGAAGGAACTAAAGATTGATTCTACGAAATATCTCGGAGACCTAAGCAATAAACAGTCGTACAGGATTAAAAATAATTGAGGTACTAATAGGACTCTATGGAAAACTAACCATAAATGATAATGGCGAAGGCTTCGTACACAGATGTGAGTATAATGGAATGAAGATTACAAATGGATTCCACAACCACAAAGGGATACGTAAATACACATAGAAATAGCATACTAGATAATTAAGATCAATAGTAGGTTATGTCGTTGTGAGTCAGAACGTACAATTACAAATACAAAATGTCAGAGGTCAGAGAGGTTGGATCAGACCATTGCCAAGATATTTATACCAACATAGAGAGAGGCAAACAAAAATGTTAAAACCAAAGAATATGAAGACGGCGAACTTGTGAATACCTTAGATGTAATTGCGATAGCCTGTTACAAGAAAGTATGAAAGTTTTAGAAAATTCGGCTAATCAGTCTTTTATACAAAAATAAGAAAATAGAATCAAGAGTATTCACTAAGCAGTTAACGAAGTACTAGGTGGAAAATAAAAAAAATGGAATAAAGTTTGGTGAACAGGAAAAATGGAACAATTAATACAAAGAAAAATATGAAAAAAATAAAAAAGCTAACAAGGAAAACAATACATTTCGAGAAGAAGAATGTATGGAATAAAAAGTGTCAAGAAACAGATAATTACGTTGGTGGCAGAAATTTCACAGGATAATGATATCTGAGTAGTTAAATTGACATAAATTCACGTTGACGTTCTAGTTTGATGGGTTGTAGTTCATTGCGCTTATTCATAAGCTATTTTGTAATTTATGCAATAATTACCGTAGGGAATTTTGAATTAATATGTAATACTTTATATGCTGTAAATATTTAATATGTGTTGCTGCAGCGGCATTGGTAATTGATTAGTTTGAGTTATAATATTTAACATAAAAAGGCAGGATTTATTCTGATATATATTTATTACTCGCAGCTTATTCGAAAATATTTATAGCTATTGTAGTGGAAGCGTTATATTCGGGTTGCTCTTGAGTTCGGACACGATAAAGCCGAAATCAATACGTTATGTGGTTGTTCACGAACTATAATTTATTCAAAATCCAAATTACTGTTGAACGTAAATACGTATATTATATGCGACGGTCGTATTTACATATGGTTTAATACAATAACCGCACAATATGTTACGTGACCAAATCAGAATTACACGGAGGAGTTATTATTGTCGAGGTTAACCGCAATTTTCTCCTTGTTAAGTTTTGGTCGAATACGAAGGCATTCTTCGTAGGTGGAACTTTTAAACCCTTTTAAAACACGTTTTGCGATTTAACTAAGTTGCAGAATTTTCCATTCTAAATTTAGAATTTCAGCCTAATTTATCCTTGTAACAGGAAATTAAAAATGAATATAACTTAGCTAGAAGTTAGTGCCACTTATGTCATTCCTGAGTTGTTAAGTGGTAATTTTAATGCAATATTGTTATGTTAATCCCGTACCTTTTACGTAATCGTTTCATGACGTTTTTATGTAGCACCCTCGTTCCGCTTTCAAATCAGCGTGCTATTAAGAAAATAGTTTGACATGGCTTCCGCAAAATTACTTGGAAGATATTCATGGTTCTTTTGATTCGAGAAGGCTACTATATTGGAAATAAATTGTTGTGGCAGGATAACTTCAACTAGGATTGTCATCGCATTCTACTTGTAAATTTTAGTGGCAATTTTAAATTTAAATGCTAAGCGATTTCGTTATCTGGCGAAGCCAGCTCGAATAAAGCATGGAACTTAAAGTTTTGCTCGTATTTTTATTGCGGAAGTTTTATGCCCGGCATTCGCCAACAACAACTTTATTAAACGCGGAGCTCCTAGACAAATTCGTCGAAATTTATACATCTCGCATTAAAAGTAAAATATGGGGAGATAAATTAACATATTTAACATATCCAGGTCGTTATAGTCCTATTATGGTAGCGAAGGCGCTATATTTTATTCTTAAACTTCTTAATTAACACTATTAAGCGTAGGAACTCGAGCAACTTGGATCGGGACACTCCGGCGCGTAAATGAAAAACACCTAATGGATTAACAACGAAAGAAAATTTAAATAATTCAATTAAGTCGAAGGTACAATGTGGCTAAATTAATTCCGCCTCCGTCTCTTTCCCGCTCTCCTTCTTGGAGCGACGAGCGAGAACCTCCCTTGACGTACGAAAACTACAGAAAAGACGACGCGAAAGACTTCATCGTGCCAGTTAAGGGACACTTAGCCTAACGCTTCGAGGCGCATACCTTTGTTCTAGTTAATTTGTTTAATTTCTAATTAGAAGTGTTCTACTTCGCGTTTTCTACGCGTTCTGCTCCGAAATACGCTTTCGTGTGATTGTCTTTTCGACCTGAATGATTGCTTCATTACAGCGGTGTCAGTGTTGATAATAAAGGACTGAAAAGGCATGAGAATTTTGCAAAGTGGAAAACGGACATAAAATATTTAAATGTATCGCCGGCATTACTCAGTGAAATTGAATCTGAAACAATGCGTTTAAACGGGGTACTCTGGAATCTGTTACAATTTAAAGTCGATGTTGCACCAGTAGGGACTATTCTTTCTCCGAAATTATTTAACCGTTGTTGAGATACACTGAGATCACATTTTTACTTTATTTTTGTGGGGCTTGATGCCCATCAATTCAGTGAGCTATTCGATATTAAGCTGAATTCAGCAAAATGAAGCAAATCCTGTTATCTCTTGGTTTTCAGCTTTTAGTTTGTTTATGCCAATTACCTATGGGCTAAGTGATTTTTTGATAAAATTTTACATTTAATATAAGTTATATAGTAATGCTAACCATCATGCATATAAGACACAACGTTAAAAGAATTTAAAAAGATCAATTTTTATATTATATCGTTGGATTATATTCTTATATTTCAATTTGTTAAATGGTGTTTCTTGCATGTCTTTTTTACAGCTTTTATCGATTCTAGAATATATTATTGCTATACGCTTTAAATATCTCTAACTGTATACGTTTATGGTACAGTAGCAAAGCTGGGCAAATTACTTTTAAAAAGTAATTAATTGCTAATTATCAATTACCGCCCAATGCAGTAATTGAAGTACCAGAGATTGAGTTGCTCACGGGAAATAGTAACTCAATTACCAATTACTTAGTAATTGTAATTGTACAGCATCAATTACTTTCAATAAAAATTATTGTCATATACGTAGTTGTATTTAGTAGAACTTTCTTGCAAGTTGCAACTATCATTAGTATAGTGTCGATTCGTAATCGTAATCTAAAAATACTTAATTTTTATGTTTTGTTAACTGTAGTAACCTACATATTCTTTCACTTTTAAAGGTTTTTTGATAATTAAATCTTGTAGCTACATGCACCGTTCACCAAAACCAAAAGTTTTTAGTTTTATTTGATGAAAGATATAAGTAAATTGAAATTCAAAGATAACAATTATACAGGGTGTCCCAAAAAATGGGACACCGATCTGGCATAGATTCCTTAGGTTATAATAAACCGATTAAACCTAATATACCTTAGTACAAAGTCCCTTCAGTAGGAAGGTATAGCGACTTGAAAGTTCAAATTTCTATATTTTTTTTATATTAGCTTCCACATCACTGAAGTTGAGCTTTTTATCACGATTGCGGATTTAATTGCCGAGGCCCGTAGGGCCAAAGCAAATAAACCACATGAGGGATAAAAAGGAACTTACAATGCCGAGGAGTACATTGTTTTTTTTAAATCGCGAAATCGCGAAATTACATTTTAACCAACTTTTGTAAGTTATGTTAAAGTCGGTTGACGTTTACCTATCGCCCAGCAGTCTACAAAAAGTCGTAAAACAATAAATTACATCACTGCTCATTTCTCGTATTTTATTTGACGATTTCGACATTCTTCACTGCCGATTAAAAAAATTTTTTTTTGAATATGAAATGTCGAATTTAATTTTGGCCACATTTTGTAATTATATTAGAAAAATAGCACGCTGAATATGCTATAAAAGTAATATTTCATGTTCGTGATAAATTACTCCACTCGCTTTGCATCGCTCGCTCGTAAATTAAACGTTGAAAAACTCTCACTTTTCTTAACTTGCAGAACAATCTACTATTAAATACGCCTTACATGAGGCTGAATGACGAAAATATGCAACTTACATAAGTATACAGGGTGGAGCATTGGATTTTTTAATTGTTTGACAGCAAATTTCTATTTAGATTTTGTAGAAGAACACTACGTGGTAATTCAATTGGAGCAACTTGAGTATTTTTTGTTGGCTCAGTTAGAAAATATTGGTTTACCCCTATATACGAAAGTAACATTTTTTGTCGCCTGTTAGGGGTTTCCCGAAAATATACGTTTGGTTCCCTGGTCGGTTTTCAATGGCAGTGGGAGGGAATATAATACACTGACTGCCGCTGCCATTAGAAACGGGACGTAATGTGATTAAAAATAAACCAACTAATCTCCTGATTCTCATATTTAAATATTTTTAAATGCAGCTGAATACAAGAGATAGTCTCATCATAAAATGTAAAAGTGTTGTATGTATAACTGGACTAAAACGTAATTTTCTCCCTGCATGATTACAATTTATTAGCTACTGTTTTCGATAACGTTGGAGAATTAAAGTAGATCCGCGGGAGAGAATGATACTTTTACCTCCCTAGTACTACAAATCGCTATAAAAAATGTGTTAGGTAACTTTTGAAATTTTAAAACAAAATATCAATTTGGTGTTGATCAGGGACTGTTGAAAGTTGACAGGTGACTGATAAACTTAGTTGAAAACCGTTGATTGAAATAATAAATTGTACAGCAGATACAAAAGCAAAAGAAATTTTCTCAAGCACGTAATAATGAAGGCATTTTACCTTTATACCATGTGTTCAAAAAGAAAATACATAAGGATTGGCCATGGTAAATAAAACTAATGTCGACAGAAAGCTTTAGAGACAACAATTTTTAGAATTTTCAACCACGATATCAGCGTATAATATAAACTTATGACAGCAACAACAGTGATGACAGTTAATGAATTCTGAAGCTTGCTATTGACATTACTTTTATATTCCATGGCCAACCCTTATGTAATTTGTTTTTGAACACACCGTATAAGAAACGGGAGAAAATACGTATTTCATAAAATTACTGTCAACGGTCGACAATTAAATTGCTCAGGATGTTTTCATATTTTTACTTAAAATTTAAAAATCTTAACAACATCTTTAATAATACCTATTGATTTTAGTTTATAATAATAATAATGGTGAGGCACTAACACCCCATCAAGGAGCTTGGCCTGCAAGGCAGAAGGTCAGAGTTTCCGTGGGCAATAAAATATCTGAAATTACGTAAATTTGGTCACTATGCACTGTTCTTTTAAAAAACTAAATGGAATTTTGTGTAAAATCATTAAGAAGCCAATATTTGAATTCCTTGTAATTAGTATGAGGGTTGAGGGTTTTGTATGTTTCGTCCGTCAACGCAGCACCCTGTATAACGTAAAGAAGTAATGTTGGATGAGGTGAGCGGAATTATAAGAAAGCCCAGATTTTTATAAGACACATCCAAATTTGTAATAATAATCGAAGCTAACATATTGCAGCAGTCCGTAAAAATTATGCACTATGTGGCAGTATACAAAGCAGCATATGAGCATTACAAGGCAAGAAAGCGACAAAGAATGGATAATTTACAAAATGTTCAATGCAAGTATGCGGTAAACTTATACGGAGTTTTTAAATTGAATTAGTGCCATACCCCATACTGCATTTTTGAGTGAACCAGGCATGTAATTTTGCAATTAGGTACATTTTATTTATGTGTTTTACGCTGTTTAAATGTTGTTATCGGATTTTGGCCGTTTAGTTCAGTTTCACACTCAAAAACGTAATTTTCTAGACTTAACGCCTCTTACACTTGCACGGCAGTATGGCCCTATGTTAGTACATCGTTTAAAACAAGCAAATTGAAATGAATAACTAACTGTTATGAACCAATATCGTCTATTGAAGCTATTTTAAATTATATTTTTACCGCAGGTATTGTAATCTGCATTGTACTTACCGCAAATACAGTTTTAGCGTCTTCCACAATAAATATTAATGTCACTATTACAAGCTACAGATCACATCTACATACACGTAACAATGCTCGTGACGCGTCGTACAAAACGCAAAAGTTGCTGTTATTCGACTCGTCAGAGGAAATAATAAATTAGGCTTATATTGATCGGGGAGCACCTTATTGCGATTTGCTTAATATGTAACTTAATAAGACCTTATCTTATTTTTTTGCGTTCTGGAGATTTGGCACCCAATCGAGGTCAGTAATTCGGTAATTGAAATACCACAAAGTATTTCAATTCCCTGGAGTAATTTCAATTACCACAGGTAATTCAAATACTTGTAAAGTAATTTAAATACTTTAGAGTAATTTAATTACACATAAGTAATTGAGTAATGGAATGTAGTAATTAATTACCTTCAAAAAGTAATTTTCAAGTACCTACTTTTTAACAAAAATGGCAATTCCCAATTACAATTACCGCATTTTGAAAAGTAATTCAATTTCAAGGCAAATAAAGAAAAAGGAATTTAATTAAAAAGTAATTAACTACTGCCCTATTTAGCCTCTATCATATATACCGAGTGATTTTTACTTATTTAAAAAATGGAGTTTTCGATATCGTCAAAATCCGAAGTGTTTTTTTTTCGGAAATTAAGTAAGATTTCAATGAAATTTTTTTAGAGTGTTTTCTTTAGCTAACTCAACAACCTCAAAGCCAGACAACACCTATTTTTTAACTTTAGCTAAAAATTAATTTTTAAATTTTTTAAATATTTTTCAAAATTTCACAAAAGTAAAAATTATGCAAACACTACTTTTTTGGCAAATAATAAAAAATCTAAAGAAATAATTAACATTCTATATTATTTTTCCAATTATAAATCTCTAAAGTAGTCACTTAAAAAAAATTAATATTAAGTTTTGGTATGTGAAATTTTGAAATTTTTTAAAAAAATTGAAAAATTAATTTTTAGCTAAAGTTAAAAAAATTAGGTGTTTTCTGACCTTGAGATTGTCCAGTTAGCTAAAGATGACACGCTCTAAAAAAAGTCATTGAAATGTTACTTAATTTCCGAAAGCACTTTTTGGATTTTGACAATTTCGAAAAACTCCATTTTCTAAATAAATAAAAATCAATAGGTATATATGATATGGAGTTTATGGGTTTTTAGACAAGCACAAATTGGCGTTAAAAGTTTTTTTGAAAAATCGGAAATATGACATTTTCCCATATTATGCGACTCTTTGGCAGACACTGTATATTTTTTGCAATATACTGCTATGAATGAATTTAATTTAATCACATAATTATGCTTACACGCCTACTCTTTTGTAAAATTAACTTAACCTCAAATATATATACTTCCTTGATTTTATTAAGTAACTCTATGCATCAATTATAATTTTAGTTTACTAAGAGTTCGATAAACAGCCTGATTTGACATATATTTTTGATCCAAATTAGACGTTTGACATATATCAAACAAAGAGGTTATGAAAACAAATATTGCTACCTTGATTTTGATGGGCGAGTTTTCAGAGCATTGACCACTCTTAAGATCTCTAGAACCGACTATTAGGAATATACAGTCAACCTACTTAGAAGTTAGATTTGCGTGTGTGGAGCCATCTGCCGTAACGTATTACAAAATATGTAAAAACAGCACTTTTATCATACATGCCTTGACAAAATGATCCAAACCAACCAAAATATATCACGCTGTTTGCCCAAATCTAAATAAACTATACGTATACAGGGACTGTAGTGGGATCAAGCCCACACCCGGACATTGGTAACATCGAACGCTCTCCGGCCATCATACTAATACCTTTGGTGGTCCTGACCCCTGGAAAGAGCATTCTTTCTACTAATTCAATGGGATAGGCTAGCCACCTTCTCGGGCCGCCCCGAAGAAGGCTTATAAAACTGCACTTCGTGCGATAATAACAAACTATCAGCCTATATTAAGAGGAAGAAGGAGAAGAAGTCTTATTTATCAGAAGCTTTACAGTGCGAATTTCAAGTGTACCGAGTGTTTTCCGAAGTGTTTAAGAGTTCATGATAAATAATATTATCTTAGGTGTTCATGAAGACAATTTTCGTGACGTTGCAGTCGTTGTTACATTCATTGTGTATATCTTTACGTTTGCTAAACCTTTTATAGTTGTTTAACTGTCAG
This sequence comes from Agriotes lineatus, assembly GCA_940337035.1. Taxonomy (NCBI): domain Eukaryota; kingdom Metazoa; phylum Arthropoda; class Insecta; order Coleoptera; family Elateridae; genus Agriotes; species Agriotes lineatus. The sequence goes on from CALNHX010011119.1 coordinate 19,873, forward strand.
TTTAATTCAGTACGGTCAGTTTATATAATCCTGTTCAACTTTACGTAGCGGCAGATGAAGTATGTGTCGCGTTTGTACCTTGTTTACTTGACTACCGTCTTGTATTGATGTTAATTGAGTCAGTGTTTTGAATAGTTCAATGTTAATACCGTTCATCATTCATTCCAGTATTTAATGTCACGTTTACACAATATTTAATAGATTAAGACGTTACGCAAGTTAAATAGTTAACCTTTACTAACCCATTTCATATTTTTATGTAGTAAACTTTTGCATTTTTAAATATTTTTGCTAATATATTTTAGGTTTGGTTAACTGTGGTTTTCTTCTGATATTGTGTATGCGACTTATGTATGTATTTTACAGTTGTAATAGGGCAGCTGTTCAAGTGAGTTCTTCGAAAGGTGGGTCCGATGGTGTTGTACTTGGCTCACTGACTATGACACTGCCAAGGTTATAGTTGAAAGGTGAATCCGTTATGCTTTCACTTTTCCTCGGTGGTTTCACCTATGCATTTTTCCCATGTAGGAATCGTGGTGGCGCTCTAGCAATTAAGATTTGTTTTTCGTTTATTATACCGTTGCCCTGTGTTATCTCGTGTTGGACCACCCCTCGCTCCACTCAAGTTAGTCGGTACTTCTTTTGTAACGGGCTGGGCAGAGGTCCGATGTAATACATTCCCGATTTTAAGTTAGCTTACGCGCTAGTCGTTTCAACTTTGTTTGGCTTATCGCAAATACCGTTTTGTACGGTTACAAACTGGTGCGTTGTCGTACTCGTAGTTATCGTTTTAGCCTGTTACAAACTGGCAGCCCAACGTGGTGCGATGGTATGTCGTTAAGGAGTTTTTATCCTATTACATAGTGTTAATTTTGATTATTAATTATAAGCAAAGTTATATCACGTTAATGCAGATGTAGTATTATTGAGCTAGCAAATCCAAATAAGGGTGACCGTCCTCATAAATTCTAATGCAATTATCGTCTTAAAATGACTTGTCCTTCTTTAATAATAACTAGAAAACAGAAATAATTACTACATATTTTAAGATTTAGCGCAACTATAATTTATTACTTTGTAGTTATTAAATCGGTAACATATTCTGCAACACCAAAACTAACATAGTCTTACTCAAATAAAACGGCAAGATATTTATATGAACAGCACTTAAAAATAAGAGAAATATCCCGTATATAAAGCAAATAGAGACAAAACGAGAAAAATTATTTCAGCTCATTTTATTCGCAATCCTATTTTGGTTTTAATAACAATAGCAGTTATTAGTATAGCAGATAGAAACTATGCTATTAAAAGGAAAATCGGGGTGTTTATATCTTTGTGATTTTGAAAAATTTATGGAACCTAAGAATTTCGTTTCGATGAAACTGTTACATTAGCTTAAACAATTTTTTACATCCAATGTAAACTGTTGGTTTGATTTTAGAATACAATTATTTCAAGTCCGCTGGTTTTGAAATTCTGAAAGTTTAGCCTATTGCCAATTAGGGCGTCTTTTATACTACAAGAGATGCTTGGTTACTTGTTAGTTATAATAAGCTATGGATTCGAAAGAAAATCATGTGATTGTTTTGCAATTGTTCATTATTTGAAACCACTTCTCGAAACAGATTTTGTTAAATATCCGCTGAAATTCAGCAGCAACTGTATCTGCGTCAGGAAATCTCTTATCAGGTATGCCTTTTGAAATCTTTGGATACAAAAAGATATTTTTGAGGGCAAGATCTGGACTGTATGGAGGGTGAGTGTAAGAAATTTAAAGTTTTTGCAGCCGTATGCGGTGTTGCATTATCGTGGTGTAACAAAATGCAAAATTTTCGTTGATCTCTAAACAATTTTTGAGTAAGACAAACGTCTATGTACCAACCAAAAATTGTTTTTGTTCTTCGTATAAAAAATTTGAAATCTACAGAGCTGCCAGCTTCCTCACACCCAGCTGTTGGCGCTAAATGATATCTGCTGCAGATGATTCAACATCTAATTATTTTTACATCTCCATGTGAGTTGCATTCCCACCTTTTAAGCAGTTGCTCAGTAGCACTAATGTTTCCGACATAAACAGTTACTAGAGGTTCATCTTTCAACGCACATCTTCCACGATTAAATTCACGGAACCAGAAACTAACTGTGGATAACGACGTACTACGGTCACATGTCAAACTTCTTTTAGAATCGTAGAAAATCATTGTCCGAAAAGCATTCTGTGGCACATCCATAACGTCTAGTGGACAATAAGCTTATATAAAATGAAAAAAATATATCTGCGTATGGTTGAATCTAGCTCACAAAGATGCAGTTGGAAGCGTCAGAAGATTGAGCTTTTTAATTTATACAAACGTTTTTGTTTTTATTGATAGACATGGTCTGCTACTGACAACTAACAGAACATCCCTTGTATATAGAAATACCATAAGTAATTAAAGACCACATGACCAGTGATATTTAGGAATTTTGTAAATTTATTGCATGCAGCGATTTGGAATTTTTGAGCTTTTACATTCGAGAAGCAGAATTATTTTTTTTGTTTTGTTTTTTTGTTTGCATTATATTTCAATCACATTTACTGTAATACTTATTTCTAAAGTGTTTTTGAATTAAGTTGTGTGGAATGTAAGTGTTATTTGTGTACATAGGCCGTGAAATGACTTTTTACACAGAGAAATTATACTGAGGAGGCCAAACATTTCGCGCACGTGGTATATATAACATCATTATTATATAACGTTATTACTAACAACTGCCGCGAAAAAGAATTTTGCGGCCGTTAGTAATAATAACAACCGTGAATTAGTAACGTCCGCGAAAATAAATTTCGCAGCCGTAGTCCGTCAAATTTAACTTTTCGGCATAGTTTTACAAAAATTGTATTTCAAATATTTTCCATGAAAATAAGCTTGCTTAAATAGTTCAATTCCTTATTAAGTGACAGGCTACTGTTACTGTCAGATTTAATTTTCAAAACCTGATGGTCAATAGTGTTAAATGCGTTGCCTATATGACGTAATCACGAAATCTTCAATCTTGTTCGATGTCTCTGTATTCGCCCCGATGAAAATCTTCAATTCGTATCAGCTTTTCACCCCTATTTTTAGTATTTTTTCGTTGTCGTTAAATTATATATGTCGTAGTCATAATGCAAAATTAGGCTTTTTACAAAATGTCTAGGAATTTTATAAAAAGCCGGCAAAACGCGAGCGAACAATAGAATTTTCGTTATGACTATACCATTTCAGGCAAATTGATAAAATGCCGGCAAAATGTGAGCAGAAGAATATATATCTCGTTATGACTGATTATTTTCAGGCATTTTACAATTTGCCAACAGCGATGTAGTCAAAACATGAGAACAAAAATAATTAAATTAGGTAGGTACCTACTAGGTATTCAGTAACAGACACAATGACAAGAAGCAATAAATCCCTTTACTACGTAAGTCTAAGGAAACAGTTCACAATTTAAAAATACCTATATAAACTTTCAGTTAGGTAATCTTAAAGTATTGCACCAAATGGAGTACATAAAAATATAAAATCAAATTCTTTGGAAAAAAATAATACATGCTTATATTTTTTATGCTTCTACGTTTACTTATTACTGCATGTCGAACTTCCATGACATTTGGAAGAGCATAAATTGTTATTTTTAAAGCAAGCACATTTCTTTGAATTGCACTGATTGCTACTAACCTTACAGAAACATTTTTGAAACCCCTGACCCCCGAATCGTGAATGATTTGCAACTGCCTCTCGTACGGTTATTAGTTTATCAGGAACTTCATCTTGAAAACCGACTAAGGATTCTTGAATATCATTTCTGGAAAACCAAGTTTTGAGAATTCCTTTAGAGGTACCTACTTTGTAGAGATCATTTTTCAAGTCCATCACTTTTCCAATTAGATTCTTAGAATCTAGAGGTCCTCGATCTACCTTAGGAACTGCTAAATAAACATATGATCCGATTTCAATTGACTTAAATTTTTTGTTGGATGTCTCAGTCATCTTTTCGGCTGCTCTTTTTTGGCCAGAGTAAGATTTCTGTCTTTCATTTTCAATTCTATTCTCAGTTCTACAATGACAACACATCCTTATTTCCGGTTTTGAAGATGGCCCTGAACTTAAAAATGAACAATTCAAATGCACTGTACCATTACATGCCTCACATGTGAATTTAGATTGTTCTGTGATTTCCTCACTGCATGCGCAACAATACACAATAGTATCACTAACAGTCTCATTCGCATTTTCTTCTGTATTACCCAGTTGTAAGTCCTGTTCAGTGTTATTTGTCTGTGAAGAATGCATTATATTTTCAAGTTCCTCTTCTGTTCGAAGCTCTTTAATTACACAGTCTGGCAGGTTTGTTGATTTTAATCCAAGTTTTGGGTCAGCTCCAAATAATGCACGGTACGGAATCCTTCCAATAATGCGATGCCTCGAAGAATTTTTCTGCCACTGTACAAACCAGCAGCCCAGGGACCAATTTGTGGAGGAGTTATCGGACATCCAGGAACGAAGCATGTTCTCAACATCTTGGTTACTTCTTTCCACGTTACCCTGGCTTTGAGGGTGGCGTGGCCTGCCGTGAACAATTTTGCAGTCAGGCCAGTAGCTGACAATTTCTTCTATTACCGAAGCAGTAAATTCCCGGCCGTTGTCACTTTGCAATATGTGCGGTGCTCCAAACTCCAAAAATATTTTCACCAACTCTATAGCCACCTCCGCGGCACGTTTGCTTTGTAAAGGGCGCAGATGCAAAAATTTTGTGGCATGGTCTTGATAGTTGAGAAGCCATTTATATTTCCCATCAGGGGCAGATTGGAAATCTATCAAGTCTATTTGCCCGCGAACATTAAAATCTTTAGAAAGAATTGGACGCACAACTAATCCCTTGTGGGGTTGCGATTTTTTAAGTTGACAGTCCTTGCATACTGAAATGAAAATTTCGATCGCTCTTCTGGGAATGTTATATTTATTTTTTAAGGCAAATAGCATTTTATCCCTCCCACCATGTCCTGTATTTCGGTGACATTCTAACAACACATCGAAGTACTGTTCCATGGGTATTATGTACACAATAGGTTGGTCAAGAGAGCTTCGCTTTACGACTAGATGTTCATCAACACCGACAGACAAAACATCGTATTTTCTCATTGAATGATACTGCTTATTACTCTTTTTGTTACCTGTTGAAACAGCTAATTTAGCACTCTTGATGTCTTCAATGACTTCTTTGACTCTATCAGCAGTCCAAGGCTTTTTAATTACATCTTTCTCCACTCTTTCACTGTAAAACTTTTGCACCTGTTCGTTAAATTGCACTTTGATAACTTCTAAATCTCGTTTGTCATTCTCGATTTGCACTTCTTCGCGGTTATCACTCATCTTTATGAGTCTGAACGGACTTCTAAATTGATTGATGAACAACAAAACAATGCCCACGTTTTAGTTTATCACGTTTTATTTGAGGTTAGGTTTAGGTTGGCGTGAACTCTATCGGGAACGCAATACTGCACGTTTAGACTACATCGCTGTAGGCAAATTGTAAAATGCCTGAAAATAATCAGTCATAACGAGATATATATTCTTCTGCTCACATTTTGCCGGCATTTTATCAATTTGCCTGAATTGGTATAGTCATAACGAAAATTCTATTGTTCGCTCGCGTTTTGCCGGCTTTTTATAAAATCCCTAGACATTTTGTAAAAAGCCTAATTTTGCATTATGACTACGACATATATATATTTTGTGCGTACCTTTGGAGAGCATATACTTGCTATTATTATTTTGTGCTGCTGTATTACGTTTTGTTTTAAAGCTATTGTGGTTTCTGCCATATCTTTAATTTCTCATTATTTCTTACTCTTTATGTTCGAACAATGTTTGTGTTCTATTGTTTATTTATAGCGCCTTTCATAATACTTTATTGGTAAATCTCTTAACGCTGTAGTTCTGATCGTTGCACAGAATACTCTGAGAACTGAGATGTCCTTTAACATCTGTTATTAAGTACCTCTTGTGTTACTGCAAGTTAATACGATTATCGCTGGTGTAAGGCATTATCTCAGACTTGCATCACGAACACCGACTATTACTTTTGCATCTGAAAGTTGTGGTGAATTTAACATTTACACGTATGTTTTGGAATATTATTGAAACTATTTAATTACTTTTCACAATCAAGTGTTCAGTAAATAGCGATTTCAAGTTTATAATCTTGAATTCGGGTTTTAAGCTAGTTCTTGTATTATCGTTGTATTTTTAACACCTTGATATGGTATAATTGTGACCCATAATGCACTCTTATGTACCTGAATATTGTATTTATCTATAATAGTTTTGTGATTTTGTGTGCGCAATAGATATTAATTATTAATTAATATTTATCTAGCGTTTATCTATTAGTTTTGCTTTATTGCTGGTATGATATAAAAGATATCAGCACATTTTTGAATGTTTGAAAAACTTAAAACAAGTTCTGACTATCACAATACTGAAATATATTAATCATCAATAATAGCTGTTTTCCCAAAAAAATAGTTGTTTGCTTCTGCTTCTGTACATTGTAATACAAAATGTAAGCGAGGAATAATGTAATACTATTACATTAACAACGCCAGAATGCATGTATAAACGGCTGAAAACTAAATGGCCTGTAACAATGGCCAATAGAGCATTGATTTTATTTTCTAGCCAAGAGAATATCGGAAAGTGGGGCAGTATTGCTTTATTTACAAACCGGTAACTTCGAATAGGCATTTCGGTCAACTATTTTACTTAGGTAACGTAACGAGCAAAGTTCGGTCGTCCGTTGGTTTAATTTAAGTTGACGCAATTGCTTTAATTTAAACAAGTTTATAAAGCTCAGCTATACAGCGAACCATTTGAATCAACAGCTTCGCATGGAATTCTGCCAAGCAACTTCAGTTTAGGATGTTCGAAGAAGTTTCTTCCGGGGAAAGAAGCATTAAGACGCAGCCAACACTTCTTGCATTACTCCTCTCAGTTTATACAATCTCGCATGTCAATTTCAGATGCATAGTTTGATATCGTATACATACATCGAACCGGAGAATAAGCAGCAAAGTCGCTCTGGCAATGACAGCTTGCCAAGAAGACGGTTTTAAAACATCAGTCAATATTCAGCTGAAAAACTGAAATATAGTCATCTACATATTTACTTCCCCGTTGTTTAAAATTGAACGTACATTTCGATATAGTATCGAGGATAACTGTATTTCTTTGTATAGGTTTGTTAGCATTTACGAGTTAAGAAAGCGAGACACATTTTTATAAAACAGGTTTAATCTATATTGTGTAATAAATTGTCAACATAATTAAAAACATATTCAAATTTTTTTAATGCAATTAATGGAAAATGAAAAATTGGTAATGAACCTTGACAATTGGGTGGATTACAGTAACAAAAATCCTATTTGTAAAACTCCCAGATGGACAACATACGAGTGTCCTGGAATAGCTGCTAAATGCAGCTAATTAATCTAATAGACCTAGGTATTATCACGTTTGGAACTGTAATATCCAATAATAGGTGGATTAAACTTAGCTCACGTAGCAGTTATATCTCACAGTAACTTCGAAGATTAGCCGGAATTCGAAATCTATGAACTATTTTTATAATGAATTCGTAATGATGTCAAGCTGCATTTGTTTACACCGGACATTTTTACAAACTGTGCATATCGCTATTTTTCCGCTTGTCCTATCAGCGAAATTTTGTACAGCAGCAACGAATTTTTCAATTACATACCTAAACGCAATTAATCCCTCAGTATCGTTGTTTTGCCAATAACTACAGCAATTTAATTTTCATTGAACGGATTTGCAGCCACATTTTTCATTTTGAACATGCCAGCAGCATGAATAGGCGTTGCTTGCAGTGATCTGCACATTTTAGCTTAATGCATTAAGCGGATTAAATTACAATCAAATGCGCTGTTTTTAATGGCAATAAATTGCAAGAGCTTATATATACTTAAGGAAGTGATTTGGCTTTTCTTTACAGGCAATTCGTGGCGTATCGAATTGCGTGATCTCATTTTTCTAACAATATTCTACTAGTTGGAAGGTGGTATTTTTTTTATTGGTTTTGGGCATCAGCTACTTTGGCTATTAGCCCATACGGTGTAATATGTAAATTTGTTTAAATTAGTTGATAAAGGCCGACTTGCTGCACAAAACTAAGTAAATAATTGCTATCTAGGTTTTTAATATCCGGATTTCCACGGATTTTTGCTCTCTTACATTCTAGCAATATATGGTTGACTGTTAAAGGTAAGTTGCATTCATTACAAGTTGGCTGGTCCTCTCCTGATAATAAATGTTTTTTAGTCAACCGTGTGTGACCTGTACGAATTCTTGTCAACACAACTTGCTGCTTTCTAGTTAAATTAGTGGGATATGAAAAGTTTCCTATTACAGGCAAGAATTTTTTTAAGTAAGTGTTATAATTTCTCCAGGTATTTTGAAACTTCTCCTGCACTGTAGTGGTGACTTGATGTTTTATATCCTTATGCTGTACAGTTTTTCTGATGCCTCGCATATTCCCTCTGCGGCTTCTTTGGCAGCACAATCTGCCTTTTCATTGCCTACTATTCCAGCATGGCTGGGTACCCATATGAAACTTAATGTTTTGTTGGAGCGAAGAAGAAGCCCATATAAAGATTTTATATTTACTATCACTGGATCTAATGTGAATCTATTTCCAATTGCTTCCAGTACAGATAATGAACCTGTACAAATTATGAAGGAGACATGATCTGATGCTAAACATATTTGCAGGGCAGTTCGTATGGCAAATGATTCGCAAGAAAATACACTGATGTTGGATGGCAATGAGTATTTGGTATTTTCATCATTATATATTACTGCATATCCCGCTCCCTTATCAGATTTAGAACCATCCGTAAAAAGGAATTGGAAAGTTTGATATTGTTGTATTAATTGTAGATAACACTGCTTAATTGCACCTGCGTTTATATCTTTTTTGTTTACCTTTAACAAGTCTAATCTGATCTCGGGTATTTTCTCGAGCCATGGTGGTTCTGTTTTCTTTTCGGTCAAGTGCAGAAATTGTTTTGGCAGAGATAAGGTAGCCATTACAGTAGTTGATCTGGTAGACGATGATTTATTCCGCGTATCTTCTTCTTGATAGCGGCCAGAGAATATATCACTCTGGAAAAGGGAAAAGATCGGGTGTCCAACATGAGCATGCAGCTTAATTCTATAGCAAGCGCTTATTTTCTCACGTCGTAAGTTCAAGGGAGTTAGTGCTGAATCTGCATATAGGCTTGCCCTTGGGCAGGTGTAGAATGCTGCTGTAGCATATCGAATACCAGAGTTGTGGATAGTGTTTAGTGGTGCTAGTCTACTGGGTTTAGCAGAACCATATGCTACACAACCGTAATCTATTTTCGAGAGTACTAATGTTTTATGAAGGAGTAGGAGGTGGTTTCGTTCAGCTCCCCAGCTAGTATGAACCAAATTTTTAATGACATTGAGTGTTCTCTTGCAAGAAGAAACCAGGTAATCTATATGAGCCTTCCATGTAAGCTTTCTATCAAACCATACTCCAAGATATTTGAAAGAATTTACATTTTCTATTTCATTTACGTTTAAGATAAATATAGAATGATTAGCACAAGTGGACCTTTTTCTACAAAAATGTATAGCTTTGGTTTTAGCTATCGATATCGAAAGATTTCGTTCTGTTAAAGATTGTGAAAGTTCTGTCAAACCGTTTTGTAGTGCTTCTTGAATACCATCGTTCCTTTTGCTTGCTTTGAATAACACAATATCATCTGCGTATGCGCAGTAAACTACTGATTTACTAACCGTCAATAATGAGGAGTTGATTGCTACTAAGAACAATGTGGCACTTAGCGGCGATCCTTGTGGTGTTCCATGTTTAAGGATAAATGGATCTGATAAAGTATCATTTACTTTGACGTTTATTATACGGCCATCCAAAAAGCGTTTTATAAATAGCGGCAAATTTCCTCTTATACCCCAGTCATAGAGCTGGAAAAGTATGTCATCATGTCGTACAGTATTAAATGCATTTTTTATGTCAACAAAAATGGCAGAGGCATGTAAGTTGTAAAGGAAACAGTTATTAATCGCATTTTCCAAAAACACTATTGCATCGGTAGTTGAGCGACCTTTTCTAAAACCGAATTGGTAGCGCGCCAGTAACTCTTGTTGTTCTAAAACCCAGTTCAGTCTGAAATTTACCATTCTTTCTAATAATTTGGCAATGCAACTTGAGAGCGAGACCGGTCTATAGTGTGATGGTTCGACGGATTTTGTACTTTGGGGATGGGAATTATTATAGCTTTTTTCCAGGACTCAGGAAAATTGTCGCCATTCCATACAGCGTTAAGTGATTCTAATAAACAATGTTTCACTTTTTGAGTAAGGTTTTTGATGAAATCAATTGGAATATCATCAGGACCTGGAGCATTACTTTTGGATTTCGCTACTGCGTATTCTAATTCTTCTAGCGTAAACGGCGAGTTGTAAGGATAATTATCTCCGGTAGTAAAATTTGTCTTATGTTCAGTACGGTTTTCATAATTTTCCTCATTACACGATTCTGCAAATTTTTTTGCTAATGCGTTTGCCATATCTTTCAAGTTCGTTACTATTGTACCATCTACAGAGAGGGATGTAATAGAATTTATTGGCGCATTTCCTCTTATTCGTCTAACCTTATCCCAGACTTCTTTAAGGGTCGCATTCGTATTTAAGGACGATACATACTTTTGCCACGATTTCCTTTTGGCAGTTAATATTGCTCTGCGACTTATTGCTCTCATCTTTTTAAATTTAATTAGGTTTTCCTGAGTTGGATAACGTTTAAATTTCTGCAATGCCCTTTTCTTTTCTTTTATTGAAAGTTTAATTTCGTCAGACCACCATGGAACTGGAAGTTTGTTTAAAATTCCTCTTGAACGTTTTGAAATACAAGTGCTACCAACATTGTGAATCATAACAGTGAATTCGTTAATAGAGAGATGGTGAGTATTTTCAAAAGCCGTTGTTAATGTTTCCTGGAAATAACTCCAATCAGCCTTCTTGAGCAACCATTTTTCAGGTAAGTATATCTGGTTATTATATTGAAAATTTTTGAATTGTAGCGTGATAGGAAAGTGGTCACTGTGATGGAGATCAGCATCAACAGACCAAGTTATAGATGATAAAAGAGAAGCTGAACAGATTGAAAGATCAATCGCAGAAAAAGTGCCAAATCTGGAGGAAAAATGAGTCGGCGTTCTAGTATTTAGTATTCCTATATCATCGTTTTCCAGAAATTTTTCAATAATATGACCCGCCTGGTCTGTTATTAAGGAACCCCATAAATTACTATGGGCATTAAAGTCACCTAAAATAAGAAATGGAGTTGGGAGTTGTTTTATTATGTTTGTAAGGTCTTGGAAGGTCCAATTTAAGGTGGGTAAGTATATGGAACATATGGTTACTTCAATAGGATATGTAACCTTAACGGCTACAATTTGTAGGTTTGAATTTATGTGTAATTTTGAAGCGGAACACTCATTTTTAATAAAAATTGCTACGCCACCATGAGCTCTTACACCATCCTGAGCATCTTTCCTAAATATTTTGTAGTTTTTAAATGTGACTTTTTTGGATTCGAGGAATTTTGATTCTTGGATACATAGACATATCGGTGAGTATTGGTTAATAAGCATATATATTTCTGGTAATTTGCTAAAGAAACCGTTGCAGTTCTATTGCAAAACATTGAGATACGGATGTGCTTCAGTGCATAATAGCGGTATTTCATCGCTAGTCGATGTAGCAATGTTCAACGCATTATTAGTATTAGTGATTGAGGATAGATAATCCATAAAAATAAATATAGAAATAAATAATATAAAAACAACTGACGAAAACATTTATACACATGTAATATCGACTAACTTTATCACAGCAGTTATCACAGACTAAGAAATTTATACACCCTCTCTTATGATCTTGGCTTTCGGGGTTTCCCCTTAGGCCAACCTTTTTTCTTCTTCTTATTAATTTCAGAGAGTACCATTTGGTCAATCGATTCCAAACTAGATTCTACGGATGCTAGCGTTTTTGCAGAATTTGCTGAATTAGTTTGTGAAGATGCTTCTCGTTTTCTCTTTTCAATTTGTTCGCTTGTTTTCATTTGATTTGACAAATTATTTGAATATTCTGATGTCTGTGGAGATGATAATTTTTGTGAACTTTCTCGTGTGGAGTCTATGTCTCTTTCTACTGTGTCAGTAACCTCATTCCGTGATGTAGAACCAATTACTTCAATAGTTCGATTACTTGTCGATGTGTTAGCACATGAGTATTGAGAATTCGGAATAAGCAACGACTGTTGATCTTTGAGTATTTTAATAATACCTGGAGCTAAAACCTGAAGAAGTTGATTAGCAAATTCTTTAGATGCTAGCAATTGCGTCGCATTTTCTGTTGCCCTTGCAAATGATTTATTCGGCAAAACGGTTGAAGGACCAACTCTTCGTTTTGCTTCTATGTACGATACTTTATCGATTACCTTTATTTTTTGAATTGCCAGTTCTTGTTGATAAACTGGACATGTTGGTGATCGAGCAGAATGGTTTCCTTCGCAATTTATACATTGTAGGGGTTCAATGCATGGTTCGCCCTCGTGCAATCCCCTACCACAGACACAAATTTGTACACTTTGACATTTGTCAGACATATGTCCAAATCTCTGGCATCGAAAACAGCGCATTGGAGACGGTATATATGGACGCACGCGTAGCGTGTACCAAGCCCCGCGAATTGTTGAAGGTAAATCACTACGATTAAACGTAAGTATGTGATTAGCTGTATCAACCGTTTGCCCGTTTCTTCTAGTTGTAATTCGTTTAACTCCTACTACATGTTGCCCTCGCAGTCCTTCTAGGATTTCTTCAATGGAAGAATTTAGGAAGTCCGGACAATATACCACACCTCTACAGGAATTCAATATTCTGTGTGGAGTAACCTTTACAGAATAGTCAGCCAATCTCTTTATATCCAAAAGTCTTTTACTTTGTTTATTTGACACAGTTTCCACTAATAACCCATCTTTAGTTTTTCGAATATTTTTTGTTTCTCCAACCAGACCGTATAATGACTTTGCTATTAAAAATGGACTAATCTTTTGAAAATCACCATCCACTCTTTCAATGACCAGGAACCGAGGATAGTTACCCATCGTCTCGCTGCTCACAGATTTTTTCTCCAGAGGAGGAAATGAGTCCTTTGGTGGTGAGGAGGACTCAACCTCAATAATATTAAGATGAGGGTCAACACCATCACCCACACCATCTTTAGAGGGGGGTCTCGAGCTACCTCCCATCTCTGTAACATTTAAGATAGGAGAACCCGGACTCTGGCGAGTCTCCATCGCCAAAGAATATGTAAATATTTTGGGTCAAAAACAGATATAATGCACAGGAAACGCCAAGGATTATACAAAAATTTAAGCCAGTCAAGAAAAAAACGCAAGTGCGTTCGCACAGAACGGCCTCAGAATCCTCCGTAGCAGGGCCCGCGCTGGTACGGAGCAGATTGTCCATGGTCCCGGAACAACAGCGCCGCGGACCTCTAGCTCCAACCCATTTAAGCTTCGGCTGCAGAGCCGGATTAAGAATTTTGAGGGCCAGGGCTAAATTTTTTTAGAGGCCCCATTCCCATTTATGCAACGGGTACAAAGGGATCTAAATGATTAGAAACCGCACTAGATTATAACCTTCGAATCTTTTCGAGGCCCCCGAAATTCGGTGGCCCGGGGCTGCAGCCCCCTTAGCCCCCCCTTTAATCCGGCTCTGTTCGGCTGGCCAGACCTACCACCCCATGCCGGAATCCGGGTCTACGGTGACATGGGTACGCTTCAAAATGGAGAAGGACAACGAAGAACCACGACACCTTTATGAACAGGGACTTTCACAACCGGGTGGTCTATGTACTTGCTGGATAGACCACTCTGCCCCAGCAAGGATTGTTTATCGAGGTTTACTCCTCTAGTCCTTTTAGTCGCCTTTTACGACAGGCAGGACATACCGTGGTTGTATTCTAACCCCCATACCACTGGGGTAGAAGGTGGTATTGCCGCAATCTTAAATAAAAATAAAAGAGGCCATATTTTGTAATATCTATATACTGGGTGCTCCTAAAATATTTGGACATGACTTAACCACAGTTTTCCGGGTTAAAACAAAAACTATTAACTTAACTTCGATGCTATTCGATATGACACTTTTTACGAGTATAATTCATCTTAGTCATAGGGTTATTACTGTTCGACTACTAGTGGATGAAATATGGGCGTCGTGATACAAATCTAAGGTAACTTTTTAATGACAAGACAGACAATTTTTATTTTTTTGAGAAATGGACATTCATTGGTAATTTTAATAGTGTCTTCATTATCATTGATTTATGTTAAAGTTCAAACAGAAAAAAGTAGAATCGCTATGACTGCGCTACGTTTTTTTGAAAACAGGCGTAGTCTAATTGCCTGTATATCGATATGACTTATTTATTAGTGAAATTATTAATAAGTTTCCAGGAAATACTCAAATTTACCACCATTTTCCTGGATGTAAATATTGCTTCTACATCAAAATTAAGCTGTAACATTTCTACGTTATTTCTATTTGAGGTTGACCACTAAAAAACATTTGCTACTGCAATTAAAAATTAATTTTGTCATTTGTTTGTCCACATACAGAACAACTAGATAAAACCTACTTCAAAAAAAAAAAAAAAACT
>CALNHX010011120.1:0-34693 GCA_940337035.1 Agriotes lineatus
ATGTCCCATATATCCCTAATGTCCCAGGCGTCCTAAATGTCCCATATGTCCTTAACGTCCCAGACGTCCCATACGTCCTAGATGTCCCATATGTCCCTAACGTCCCAGACGTCCCAGATGTCCCATTTGTCCTACATGTCCCTAATGTCCCAGGCGTCCTAGATGTTCCATATGTCCCTAACATCCCAGACGTCCTAGCTGTCCCGTATGTCCCTAACGTCCTAGACGTCCAAGATTTCCCATATGTCCCATATGTCCCTAATGTCCCAGGCGTTATAGATCATCCATATGACCCTAACGTCCCAGACGTTCTAAATGCCCCATATGTCCTCAACGTGCCAAACGTCCCAGACGTCAAAGATGTCTTATATGTCCTTAACGTCCCAGACGTCTCAGATTTCCTATATGTCCCTAACGTCCCAGACGTCCCAGATGTCCCATATGTCCCATATGTCCCTAATGTCCATGGCGTCCTAGATGTCCCATACGTCGATAATGTCCCACGCGTCCCAAATGTCCCATATGTCCTTAACGTCCCAGACGTGCCAGATGTCCCATATGTCCCTAACGTCCCAAACGTCCCAGATGTCTCATATGTCCCATATGTCTCTAATGTCCCAGGCGTCATAGATGTTCCATATGTCCCTAACGTCCCAGACGTCCCAGCTGTCCCTTATGTCCCTAACGTCCCAGACGTCCCAGACGTCCTAGATGTCCCATTTGACCCTAACGTCTCAGAACTCCCATATTTCCCATATGTCCCTAATGTCCCAGGCGTCCTAGATGTTCCATATGTCCCTAACGTCCCAGACATCCTAAATGTCCTATATGTCCCTAACGTCCCAGACGTCCCAGCTGTCCCTTATGTCCCAGACGTACCAGGCGTCCTAGATGTCCCATATGTTCCTAACGTCCCAGCCGTCCCAGATGTCCCATATGCCCCTAACGTCTCAGACGTCCCAGATGTCCCATATGTTCCATATGTCCCATATGTCCCAGGCGTCCCAGATGTCCCATATGTCCCATATGTCCCTAATGTGCCAGGCGTCCTAAATGTCCCATATGTCCTTAACGTCCCAGACGTCCAAGACGTCCTAAATGTCCCATATGTCTCTAACGTCCCAGACGTCCCAAATGTCCCATATGTTCCATATGTCCCTAATGTCTAAGACGTCCTAGATGTTTCATATGTTCCTAACGTCCCAAACGTCCTAAATTTTCCATATGTCCTTAACGTCCCAGACGTCCCAGCTGTCCCGTATGTCCCTAACGTCCCAGACATCCCAGACGTCCTAGATGTTCCATATGTCCCGAACGTCACAGACGTTCCAGATGTCCCATATGTTTCATATGTCTCTAATTTCCCGGGCGTCCCAGATTTTCCATATGTCCCATATGTCTTTAATGTCCCAGGCGTCCTAAATGTCCTATTTGTCCTTAACGTCTCAGACGTCCCAAACGTCTTAGATGTCCCATATGTCCTTAACTTCCCAGACGTCCCAGATGTTCCATATGTCCCATATGTCCCTAATGTCCCAGGCGTCCTAAATGTCCCATATGTTCCATATCTCCCCAATGTCTCAAGAGTCCTAAATGTCCCATATGTCTTTAACGTCCCAGACGTCCCAGACGTCTTAGATGTCCCATATGTCCTTAACGTCCCAGACGTCTCAAATGTCCTATATGTAACGTCCCAGATATCTCATATGTTCCATATGTCCCTAATGTCCCAAGCGTCCTAGATGTTCCAAATGTCCCTAACGTCCCAGACGTCCTAAATGTCCCATATGTCCCTAACGTCCCAGACGTCCTAAATGTCCCATATGTGCCTAACATCCCAGATGTCCCAGCTGTCCCATATGTTCCATATGGCCCTAATGTCCCAAGCGTCCCAGATGTCCCATATGTTCCATATGTCCCTAATGTCCCAGGAGTCCTAAATGTCCCATATGTCCTTAACGTCCCAGACGTCCCAGACGTCCTAGATGTCCCATATGTCCTTAACGTCCCAGACGTCCCAGACGTACTAGATGTCCCATATGTCCTTAACGTCGCAGACGTCCCAGATGTCCCATATGTCCCTTACGTCCCAGACGTCCCAGATGTCCCATATGTTCCATATGTCCCTAATGTCCCAGGCGTCCCAGATGTCCCATATGTTCCATATGTCCCTAATGTCCCAGGAGTCTTAAATGTCCCATATGTCCTTAACGTCCCAGACGTCCTAGACGTCCTAGATGTCCCATATGTCCTTAACGTCCCAGACGTCTCAAATGTCCCATATGTCTCTAACATCACAGATGTCCCATATGTTCCATATGTCCCTAATGTCCCAAGCGTCCTAGATGTTCCAAATGTCCCTAACGTCCCAGACATCCTAAATCTCCCATATGTCCCTAACGTCCCAGACGTCCTAAATGTCCCATATGTCCCTAACATCCCAGATGTTCCAGCTGTCCCTAACGTCCCAGACGTCCCAGATGTCTCATATGTCCCAAAGATCCCTAATGTCCCAGGCGTCCTAGATGTCCCATATGTCTCTAACGTCCCAGACGTCCTAAATGTCCCATATGTCCCTAACATCCCAGACGTCCCAGCTATCCCGTATGTCCTTAAGGTCCCAGACGTCCCAGATGTCTCATATGTCCCATATGTCCCTAATGTCCCAAGCGTTATAGATCATCCATATGACCCTAACGTCCCAGACGTCCTAAATTCCCCATATGTCTTTATGGTCACAGACGTCCTAGACGTCCTAGATGTCTTATATGTCCTTAACGTCCCAGACGTCCCAGATGTCCCATATGTCCCTAACGTCCCAGACATCCCAGATGTCCCATATGTCCCATATGTCCCTAGTGTCCCAGGCGTCCTAGATGTCCCATATGTCCCTAATGGCTCAGGCGTCCTAAATGTCCCATATGTCCTTAACGTCCCAGACGTCCCAAACGTCCTAGATGTCCCATATGTCATTAATGTTCCAGACGTTCCAGATGTCCCACATGTCCCTAACGTCTCAAACGTCCCAGATGTCTCATATGTCCCATATCTCTCTTATGTCCCAGGCGTCCTAGATGTTCCATATGTCCCTAACGTTCCAAACGTCCCAGCTGTCCCGTATGTCCCTAACGTCCCAGACGTCCTAGATGTCCCATATGTCCCAAACGTCTCAGACGTCCTAGATGTCCTACATGTCTTTAACGTTACAGACGTCCTAGATGTCCCATATGTCCCTAATATCCCGGGCGTCCCAGATGTCCCATATGTCCCATATGTCCCAAATGTCCCAGGCGTCCTAAATGTCCTATTTGTCCTTAACGTCTCAGACGTCTCAAACGTCTTAGATGTCCCATATGTCCTTAACGTCCCAGACGTGCCAGATGTCCCATATGTCCTATATTTCCCTAATGTCCCAGGCGTCCTAAATGTCCCAAATGTCCTCAACGTCCCAGACGGCCAAGACGTCCTAGATGTCCCATATGTCCTGAACGTCCCAGACGTCCCAGCTGTCCCGTATGTCTATAACGTCCCAGACGTCCCAGACGTCCTAGATGTCCCATATGTCCCTAACGTCCCAGACGTCCTAAATGTCCTATATGTCCCTAACGTCTTAGACATCTGTCCCATATGTCTCATATGTCCCTAATGTCCCAGGCGTCCTAAATGTCCCATATGTTCTTAACGTCCCAGACGACCAAGACGTCCTAGATGTCCCATATGTCTCTAACGTCCCAAACGTCCAAATGTCCCATATGTACCTAACGTCCCAGACGTCCCAAATGTCCCATATGTTCCATATGTCCCTAATGTCTAAGACGTCCTAGATGTTCCATATGTTCCTAACGTCCCAAACGTCCTAAATTTCCCATTTGTCCTTAACGTCCCAGACGGCCCAGCTGTCCCGTATGTCCCTAACGTCCCAGACATCCCAGACGTCCTAGATGTTCCATATGTCCCGAACGTCTCAGACGTCCTAAATGTCCCATATGTCCCTAACCTCCCAGACGTCCTAAATGTCCCATATGTCCCTAACGTCCCAGACGTCCTAAATGTACCATATGTCCCTAACGTCCCAGCCGTCCTAAATGTCCCATATGTCCCTAACGTCCCAGACGTCCCAGATATCCCATATGCCCCTAACGTCGCAGACGTCCCAGATGTCCCATATGTCCCATATGTCTGATACGTCCCAGGCTTCCCAGATGTCTCATATGTCCCATATGTCCCTAATGTCCAGGCGTCCTAAATGTCCCATATGTCCTTAACGTACCAGACGTCCAAGACGTCCTAGATGTCCCATATGTCTCTAATGTCCAAGACGTCCCAGATGTCCCATATGTCCCATATGTCCCTAATGTCTAAGACGTCCTAGATGTCCGATATGTCCTTAACGTCCCAGACGTCCCAAATGTCCCATATATCTCTAACGTCCTAGATGTCCCATATGTTTCATATGTCTCTAATGTCCCAAGCGTCCTAGATGTTCCAAATGTCCCTAACGTCCCAGACGTCCTAAATGTCCCATATGTCCCTAACGTCCCACCCAGATGTCTCATATGTCCCATATGTCTCTAATGTCCCAGGCGTCGTAGATGTTCCATATGTCCCTAACGTCCCAGACGTCCCAGCTGTCCCGTATGTCCCTAACGTCCCAGATGTCTTAGATGTCCTATATGTCCCTAACGTCCCAGCCGTCCCAGATGTCCCATATGTCCCAAATGTCCCTAATGTCCCAGGATTCCCATATGTCCCATATGTCCCTAATGTCCCAGGCGTCCTAAATGTCCCATATGTCGTTAACGTCCCAGACGGCCCAGACGTCCTAGATGTCCCATATGTCCTTAACGTCCCAGACGTCCCAGATGTCCCATATGTCCCTAACGTCTTAGACGTCCCAGATGTCCCATATGTCCCTAATGTCCCAGGCGTCCCAGATGTCCCATATGTCCCATATGTCCCTAATGTTTCAGGCGTGCTAAATGTCCCATATGTCCTTACCGTTCCAGACGTCCCAGACGTCCTAAATGTCTCATATATCCTAAACGTCCCGGACGTCCCATATGTCCCATATGTCCCTAACGTCCCAGACGTCCCAGATGTCCCATATGTCCCATTTGTTCCTAATGTCCTTGGCGGTCTAGATGTCCCATATGTCCTTAACATCCCAGAAGTTCCAGATGTCCCATATGTCCCTAACGTCTTAGACGTCCCAGATGTCCCATATGTCCCTAATGTCCCAGGCTTCCTAAATGTTCCATATGTTCCTAACGTCCCAGACGTCCTAAATGTACCATATGTCCCTAACGTCCCAGACGTCCCAACTGTCCCGTATGTCCCTAACGTCCCAGCCGTCCTAAATGTCCCATATGTCCCTAACGTCCCAGACGTCCCAGATATCCCATATGCCCTTAACGTCCCAGACGTCCCAGATGTCCCATATGTCCTTAACGTCCCAGGCTTCCTAAATGTTCCATATGTTCCTAACGTCCCAGACGTCCTAAATGTACCATATGTCCCTAACGTCCCAGACGTCCCAACTGTCCCGTATGTCCCTAACGTCCCAGCCGTCCTAAATGTCCCATATGTCCCTAACGTCCCAGACGTCCCAGATATCCCATATGCCCTTAACGTCCCAGACGTCCCAGATGTCCCATATGTCCCATATGTCTGATACGTCCCAGGCTTCCCAGATGTCTCATATGTCCCATATGTCCCTAATGTCCAGGCGTCCTAAATGTCCCATGTGTCCTTAACGTACCAGACGTCCAAGACGTCCTAGATGTCCCATATGTCTCTAATGTCCAAGACGTCCCAGATGTCCCATATGTCCAATATGTCCCTAATGTCTAAGACGTCCTAGATGTCCTACATGTCTTTAACGTCACAGACGTCCCAGATGTCCCATATGTCCCTAATGTCCAAGACGTCCCAGATGTCCCATATGTCCCTAATGTCCAGGCGTCCTAAATGTCCCATATGTCCTTAACGTCCCAGACGTCCAAGACGTCCTACATGTCCCATATGTCTCTATGTCCAAGACGTCCCAGATGTCCCATATGTCCCATATGTCCATAATGTCTAAGACGTCCTAGATGTCCTAAATGCCTTTAACGTCACAGACGTCCCAGATGTCCCATATGTCCCTAACGTCCCAGACGTCCCAGATATCCCATATGCCCCTAACGTCCCAGACGTCCCAGATGTCCCATATGTCCCATATGTCTGATACGTCCCAGGCGTCCCAGATGTCCCATATGTCCCATATGTCCCTAATGTCCAGGCGTCCTAAATGTCCCATATGTCCTTAACGTCTCAGACGTCCAAGACGTCCTAGATGTCCCGTATGTCCCTAACGTCCCAGACATCCCAGACGCCCTAGATGTCCCATATGTCCCAAACGTCTCAGACGTCCTAGATGTCCTACATGTCTTTAACGTCACAGACGTCCCAGATGTCCCATATGTCCCTAATGTCCCGGGCGTCCCAGATGTCTCATATGTCCCATATGTCCCTAATGTCCCAGGCGTCCTAAATGTCCTATTTGTCCTTAACGTCTCAGACGTCTCAAACGTCTCAGATGTCCCATATGTCCTTAAAGTCCCAGACGTGCCAAATGTCCCATATGTCCCATATTTCCCTAATGTCCCAGGCGTCCTAAATGTCCCATATGTCCTCAACGTCCCAGACGTCCAAGACGTCCTACATGACCCATATGTCTCTATGTCCAAGACGTCCCAGATGTCCCATATGTCCCATATGTCCCTAATGGCTCAGGCGTCCTAAATGTCCCATATGTCCTTAACGTCCCAGACGTCCCAAACGTCCTAGATGTCCCATATGTCATTAATGTTCCAGACGTTCCAGATGTCCCACATGTCCCTAACGTCTCAAACGTCCCAGATGTCTCATATGTCCCATATCTCTCTTATGTCCCAGGCGTCCTAGATGTTCCATATGTCCCTAACGTCCCAGACGTCTTAGATGTCCTATATGTCCCTAACGTCCCAGCCGTCCCAGATGTCCCATATGTCCCAAATGTCCCTAATGTCCCAGGAGTCCCATATGTCCCATATGTCCTTAACTTTCCAGACGTCCCAGATGTCCCATATGTCCCATATGTCCCTAATGTCCCAGGCGTCCTAAATGTCCCATATGTTCCATATGTCCCTAATGTCTCAGGAGTCCTAAATGTCCCATATGTGCTTAACGTCCCAGACGTTCCAGACGTCCTAGAGGTCCCATATGTCCTTAACGTCCCAGACGTCTCAAATGTCCCACATGTCTCTAACGTCCCAGATGTCCCATATGTTCCATATGTCCCTAATGTCCCAAGCGTCCTAGATGTTCCAAATGTCCCTAACGTCCCAGACGTCCTAAATGTCTCATATGTCCCTAACGTCCCAGACGTCCTAAATGTCCCATATGTCCCTAACATCCCAAATGTCCCAGCTGTCCAATATGTTCCATATGTCCCTAATGTCCCAGGCGTCCCAGATGTCCCATATGTTCCATATGTCCCTAATATCCCAGGAGTCCTAAATGTCCCATATGTCCTTAACGTCCCAGACGTCCCAGACGTCCTAGATGTCCCATATGTCCTTAACGTCCCAGACGTCCCAGACGTACTAGATGTCCCATATGTCCTTAACGTCGCAGACGTCCCAGATGTCCCATATGTCCCTTACGTCCCAGACGTCCCAGATGTCCCATATGTTCCATATGTCCCTAATGTCCCAGGCGTCCCAGATGTCCCATATGTTCCATACGTTCCTAATGTCCCAGGAGTCCTAAATGTCCCATATGTCCTTAACGTCCCAGACGTCCCAGACGTCCTAGATGTCCCATATGTTCTTAACGTCCCAGACGTCTCAAATGTCCCATATGTCTCTAACATCCCAGATGTCCGAAATGTTCCATATGTCCCTAATGTCCCAAGCGTCCTAGATGTTCCAAATGTCCCTAACGTCCCAGACGTCCTAAATGTCCCATATGACCCTAACGTCCCAGACGTCCTAAATGTCCCATATGTCCCTAACATCCCAGATGTCCCAGCTGTCCCTAACGTCCCAGACGTCCCAGATGTCTCATAGGTCCTAAAGATCTCTAATGTCCCAGGCGTCCTAGATGTCCCATATGTCCCTAACGTCCCAGACGTCCTAAATGTCCCATATGTCCCTAACATCCCAGACATCCCATCTGTCCCGTATGTCCCTAACGTCCCAGACGTCCCAGATGTCTCATATGTCCCATATGTCCCTAATGTCCAAAAGCGTTATAGATCATCCATATGACCCTAACGTCCCAGACGTCCTAAATTCCCCATATGTCTTTATGGTCCCAGACGTCCTAGACGTCCTAGATGTTTTATATGTTTTTAACGTCCCAGACGTCCCAGATGTCCCATATGTCCCTAACGTCCCAGACGTCCCAGATGTCCCATATGTCCCATATGTCCCTAGTGTCCCAGGCGTCCTAGATGTCCCATATGTCCCTAATGTCTCAGGCGTCCTAAATGTCCCATATGTCCTTAACGTCCCAGACGTCCCAAAGGTCCTAGATGTCCCATATGTCATTAATGTCCCAGATGTTCCAGATGTCCCATATGTCCCTAACGTCCCAAACGTCCCAGATGTCTCATATGTCCCATATGTCTCTAATGTCCCAGGCGTCCTAGATGTTCCATATGTCCCTAACGTTCCAGACGTCCCAGCTGTCCCGTATGTCCCTAACGTCCCATTCGTCCCAGACGTCCTAGATGTCCCATATGTCCCAAACGTCCCAAATGTCTTAGATGTCCTATATGTCCCTAACGTCCCAGCCGTCCCATATGTCCCATATGTCCCAAATGTCCCTAATGTCCCAGGAGTCCCGTATGTCCCATATGTCCCTAATGTCCCAGGCGTCCTAAATGTCCCATATGTCGTTAACGTCCCAGACGCCCCAGACGTCCTAGATGTCCCATATGTCCTTAACGTCCCAGACGTCCCAGATGTCCCATATGTCCCTAACGTCTCAGACGTCCCAGATGTCCCATATGTCCCTAATGTCCCAGGCGTCCCAGATGTCCCATATGCCCCATATGTCCCTAATGTCCCGGACGTCCCAGATTTTCCATATGTCCCATATGTCCTTAATGTCCCAGGCGTCCTAAATGTCCTATTTGTCCTTAACGTCTCAGACGTCCCAAACGTCTTAGATGTCCCATATGTCCTTAACCTCCCAGACGTCCCAGATGTTCCATATGTCCCATATGTCTATAATGTCCCAGGCGTCCTAAATGTCCCATATGTTCCATATGTCCCCAATGTCTCAGGAGTCCTAAATGTCCCATATGTCTTTAACGTCCCAGACGTCCCAGACGTCCTAGATGTCCCATATGTCCTTAACGTCCCAGACGTCTCAAATGTCCCATATGTCTCTAACGTCCCAGATGTCCCATATGTTCCAAATGTCCCTAATGTCCCAAGCGTTCTAGATGTTCCAAATGTCCCTAACATCCCAGACTTCCTAAATGTCCCATATGTCCCTAACGTCCCAGACGTCCTAAATGTCCCATATGTTCCTAACATCCCAGATGTCCCAGCTGTCCCATATGTTCCATATGGCCCTAATGTCCCAGGCGTCCCAGATGTCCCATATGTTCCATATGTCCCTAATGTCCCAGGAGTCCTAAATGTCCCATATGTCCTTAACGTCCACGACGTCCCAGACGTCCTAGATGTCCCATATGTTCTTAACGTCCCAGACGTCCCAGACGTACTAGATGTCCCATATGTCCTTAACGTCCCAGACGTCTCAAATGTCCCATATGTCTCTAACATCACAGATGTCCCATATGTTCCATATGTCCCTAATGTCCCAAGCGTCCTAGATGTTCCAAATGTCCCTAACGTCCCAGACATCCTAAATGTCCCATATGTCCCTAACGTCCCAGACGTCCTAAATGTTCCATATGTCCCTAACATCCCAGATGTTCTAGCTGTCCCTAACGTCCCAGACGTCCCAGATGTCTCATATGTCCCAAAGATCCCTAATGTCCCAGGCGTCCTAGATGTCCCATATGTCCCTAACGTCCCAGACGTCCTAAATGTCCCATTTGTCCCTAACATCCCAGACGTCCCAGCTATCCCGTATGTCCTTAACGTCCCAGACGTCCCAGATGTCTCATATGTCAAATATGTTCCTAATGTCCCAAGCGTTATAGATCATCCGTATGACCCTAACGTCCCAGACGTCCTAAATTCCCCATATGTCTTTATGGTCACAGACGTCCTAGACGTCCTAGATGTCTTATATGTCGTTAACGTCTCAGACGCCCCAGACGTCCTAGATGTCCCATATGTCCTTAACGTCCCAGACGTCCCAGATGTCCCATATGTCCCTAACGTCTTAGACGTCCCAGATGTCCCATATGTCCCTAACGTCCCAGGCGTCCCAGATGTCCCATATGTCCCATATGTCCCTAATGTCCCAGGCGTCCTAAATGTCCCATATGTCCTTAACGTCCCAGACGTCCAAGACGTCCTAGATGTCTTATATGTCCTTAACGTCCCAGACGTCCCAGATGTCCCATATGTCCCTAACGTCCCAGACGTCCCAGATATCCCATATGTTTCATATGTCCCTAGTGTCCCAGGCGTCCTAGATGTCCCATATGTCCCTAATGTCTCAGGCGTCCTAAATGTCCCTTATGTCCTTAACGTCCCAGACGTCCCAAACGTCCTAGATGTCCCATATGTCATTAATGTCCCAGACGCTCCAGATGTCCCATATGTCCCTAACGTCCCAAACGTCCCAGATGTCTCATATGTCCCATATGTCTCTAATGTCCCAGGCGTCCTAGATGTTCCATATGTCCCTAACGTTCCAGACGTCCCAGCTGTCCTGTATGTCCCTAACGTCCCAGACGTCCCAGACGTCCTAGATGTCCCATATGTCCCTAACGTCCCAGATGTCTTAGATGTCCTATATGTCCCTAACGTCCCAGCCGTCCCAGATGTCCCATATGTCCCAAATGTCCCTAATGTCCCAGGAGTCCCATATGTCCCATATGTCCCTAATGTCCCAGGCGTCCTAAATGTCCCATATGTCGTTAACGTCCCAGACGCCCCAGACGACCTAGATGTCCCATATGTCCTTAACGTCCCAGACGTCCCAGATGTCCCATATGTCCCTAATGTCCCAGGCGTCCCAGATGTCCCATATGCCCCATATGTCGCTAATGTCCCAGGCGTGCTATATGTCCCATATGTCCTTACCGTCCCAGACGTCCCAGACGTCCTAGATGTCCCTAATGTCCCAGGCGTCCCAGATGTCCCATATGCCCCATATGTCGCTAATGTCCCAGGCGTGCTATATGTCCCATATGTCCTTAACGTCCCAGACGTCCCAGATGTCCCATATGTCCCTAATGTCCCAGGCGTCCCAGATGTCACATATGCCCCATATGTCTCTAATGTCCCAGGCGTCCTAGATGTTCCATATGTCCCTAACGTTCCAGACGTCCCAGCTGTCCTGTATGTCCCTAACGTCCCAGACGTCCCAGACGTCCTAGATGTCCCATATGTCCCTAACGTCCCAGATGTCTTAGATGTCCTATATGTCCCTAACGTCCCAGCCGTCCCAGATGTCCCATATGTCCCAAATGTCCCTAATGTCCCAGGAGTCCCATATGTCCCATATGTCCCTAATGTCCCAGGCGTCCTAAATGTCCCATATGTCGTTAACGTCCCAGACGCCCCAGACGTCCTAGATGTCCCATATGTCCCTTACGTCTCAGACGTCCCAGATGTCCCATATGTCCCTAATGTCCCAGGCGTCCCAGATGTCCCATATGCCCCATATGTCGCTAATGTCCCAGGCGTGCTATATGTCCCATATGTCCTTACCGTCCCAGACGTCCCAGACGTCCTAGATGTCTCATATATCCTAAACGTCCCAGACGTCCCATATGTCCCATATGTCCCTAACGTCCCAGACGTCCCAGATGTCCCATATGTCCCACATGTCCCTAATGTCCTAGGCGTCCTAGATGTTCCATATGTCTCTAACGTCCCAGACGTGCTAAATGTCCCATATGTCCTTAAAGTCCCAGACGTCTTTGCTGTTCCGTATGTCCCTAACGTCCCAGGCGTCCCAGGCGTCCTAAATGTCCCATATGTCCCTAACGTCCCAGACGTCCCAGATGTCCCATATGTCCCTAACGTCCCAGACGTCTCAGATGTCCCATATGTCCCTAATGTCCCAAGCGTCCCAGATGTCCCATATGCCCCATATGTCGCTAATGTCCCAGGCGTGCTATATGTCCCATATGTCCTTACCGTCCCAGACGTCCCAGACGTCCTAGATGTCTCATATATCCTAAACGTCCCAGACGTCCCATATGTCCCATATGTCCCTAACGTCCCAGACGTCCCAGATGTCCCATATGTCCCACATGTCCCTAATGTCCCAGGCGTCCTAGATGTTCCATATGTCTCTAACGTCCCAGACGTGCTAAATGTCCCATATGTCCTTAAAGTCCCAGACGTCTTTGCTGTTCCGTATGTCCCATATGTCCCTAATGTCCCAGGCGTCCCAGATGTCCCATATGCCCCATATGTCGCTAATGTCCCAGGCGTGCTATATGTCCCATATGTCCTTACCGTCCCAGACGTCCCAGACGTCCTAGATGTCTCATATATCCTAAACGTCCCAGACGTCCCATATGTCCCATATGTCCCTAACGTCCCAGACGTCCCAGATGTCCCATATGTCCCACATGTCCCTAATGTCCCAGGCGTCCTAGATGTTCCATATGTCTCTAACGTCCCAGACGTGCTAAATGTCCCATATGTCCTTAAAGTCCCAGACGTCTTTGCTGTTCCGTATGTCCCTAACGTCCCAGACGTCCCAGGCGTCCTAAATGTCCCATATGTCCCTAACGTCCCAGACGTCCCAGATGTCCCATATGTCCCTAACGTCCCAGACGTCTCAGATGTCCCATATGTCCCTAATGTCCCAAGCGTCCCAGATGTCCCATATGTCCCATATATCCCTAATGTCCCAGGCGTCCTAAATGTCCCATATGTCCCTAACGTCCCAGACGTCCCAGATGTCCCATATGTCCCACATGTCCCTAATGTCCCAGGCGTCCTAGATGTTCCATATGTCCCTAACGTCCCAGACGTCTCAGATGTCCCATATGTCCCTAATGTCCCAAGCGTCCCAGATGTCCCATATGTCCCATATATCCCTAATGTCCCAGGCGTCCTAAATGTCCCATATGTCCTTAACGTCCCAGACGTCCCATACGTCTTAGAAGTCCCATATGTCCCTAACGTCCCAGATGTCTTAGATGTCCCATATGTCCCTAACGTCCCAGACGTCTCAGATGTCCCATATGTCCCTAATGTCCCAAGCGTCCCAGATGTCCCATATGTCCCATATATCCCTAATGTCCCAGGCGTCCTAAATGTCCCATATGTCCCTAATGTCCCAGACGTCCCAGATGTCCCATATGTCCCACATGTCCCTAATGTCCCAGGCGTCCTAGATGTTCCATATGTCTCTAACGTCCCAGACGTCTCAGATGTCCCATATGTCCCTAATGTCCCAAGCGTCCCAGATGTCCCATATGTCCCATATATCCCTAATGTCCCAGGCGTCCTAAATGTCCCATATGTCCTTAACGTCCCAGACGTCCCATACGTCTTAGAAGTCCCATATGTCCCTAACGTCCCAGATGTCTTAGATGTCCCATATGTCCCTAACGTCCCAGATGTCTTAGATGTCCTATATGTCCCTAACGTCCCAGCCGTCCCAGATGTCCCATATGTCCCAAATGTCCCTAATGTCCCAGGAGTCCCATATGTCCCATATGTCCCTAATGTCCCAGGCGTCCTAAATGTCCCATATGTCGTTAACGTCCCAGACGCCCCAGACGTCCTAGATGTCCCATATGTCCTTAACGTCCCAGACGTCCCAGATGTTCCATATGTCCCTTACGTCTCAGACGTCCCAGATGTCCCATATGTCCCTAATGTCCCAGGCGTCCCAGATGTCCCATATGCCCCATATGTCGCTAATGTCCCAGGCGTGCTATATGTCCCATATGTCCTTACCGTCCCAGACGTCCCAGACGTCCTAGATGTCTCATATATCCTAAACGTCCCAGACGTCCCATATGTCCCATATGTCCCTAACGTCCCAGACGTCCCAGATGTCCCATATGTCCCACATGTCCCTAATGTCCCAGGTGTCCTAGATGTTCCATATGTCTCTAACGTCCCAGACGTGCTAAATGTCCCATATGTCCTTAAAGTCCCAGACGTCTTTGCTGTTCCGTATGTCCCTAACGTCCCAGACGTCCCAGGCGTCCTAAATGTCCCATATGTCCCTAACGTCCCAGACGTCCCAGATGTCCCATATGTCCCTAACGTCCCAGACGTCTCAGATGTCCCATATGTCCCTAATGTCCCAAGCGTCCCAGATGTCCCATATGTCCCATATATCCCTAATGTCCCAGGCGTCCTAAATGTCCCATATGTCCCTAACGTCCCAGACGTCCCAGATGTCCCATTTGTCCTACATGTCCCTAATGTCCCAGGCGTCCTAGATGTTCCATATGTCCCTAACGTCCCAGACGTCCCAGATGTCCCATATGTCCCTAACGTCCCAGACGTCTCAGATGTCCCATATGTCCCTAATGTCCCAAGCGTCCCAGATGTCCCATATGTCCCATATATCCCTAATGTCCCAGGCGTCCTAAATGTCCCATATGACCCTAACGTCCCAGACGTCCTAAATTCCCCATATGTCTTTATGGTCCCAGACGTCCTAGACGTCCTAGATGTTTTATATGTTTTTAACGTCCCAGACGTCCCAGATGTCCCATATGTCCCTAACGTCCCAGACGTCCCAGATGTCCCATATGTCCCATATGTCCCTAGTGTCCCAGGCGTCCTAGATGTCCCATATGTCCCTAATGTCTCAGGCGTCCTAAATGTCCCATATGTCCTTAACGTCCCAGACGTCCCAAAGGTCCTAGATGTCCCATATGTCATTAATGTCCCAGACGTTCCAGATGTCCCATATGTCCCTAACGTCCCAAACGTCCCAGATGTCTCATATGTCCCATATGTCTCTAATGTCCCAGGCGTCCTAGATGTTCCATATGTCCCTAACGTTCCAGACGTCCCAGCTGTCCCGTATGTCCCTAACGTCCCATTCGTCCCAGACGTCCTAGATGTCCCATATGTCCCAAACGTCCCAGATGTCTTAGATGTCCTATATGTCCCTAACGTCCCAGCCGTCCCATATGTCCCATATGTCCCAAATGTCCCTAATGTCCCAGGAGTCCCGTATGTCCCATATGTCCCTAATGTCCCAGGCGTCCTAAATGTCCCATATGTCGTTAACGTCCCAGACGCCCCAGACGTCCTAGATGTCCCATATGTCCTTAACCTCCCAGACGTCCCAGATGTTCCATATGTCCCATATGTCTATAATGTCCCAGGCGTCCTAAATGTCCCATATGTTCCATATGTCCCCAATGTCTCAGGAGTCCTAAATGTCCCATATGTCTTTAACGTCCCAGAC
Source organism: Agriotes lineatus (assembly GCA_940337035.1). Lineage (NCBI taxonomy): Eukaryota > Metazoa > Arthropoda > Insecta > Coleoptera > Elateridae > Agriotes > Agriotes lineatus. The sequence continues at coordinate 15,580 of CALNHX010011120.1, forward strand.
GTCCCAGACGTCCTAGATGTCCCATATGTCCTTAACGTCCCAGACGTCTCAAATGTCCCATATGTCTCTAACGTCCCAGATGTCCCATATGTTCCAAATGTCCCTAATGTCCCAAGCGTTCTAGATGTTCCAAATGTCCCTAACATCCCAGACTTCCTAAATGTCCCATATGTCCCTAACGTCCCAGACGTCCTAAATGTCCCATATGTTCCTAACATCCCAGATGTCCCAGCTGTCCCATATGTTCCATATGGCCCTAATGTCCCAGGCGTCCCAGATGTCCCATATGTTCCATATGTCCCTAATGTCCCAGGAGTCCTAAATGTCCCATATGTCCTTAACGTCCACGACGTCCCAGACGTCCTAGATGTCCCATATGTTCTTAACGTCCCAGACGTCCCAGACGTACTAGATGTCCCATATGTCCTTAACGTCCCAGACGTCTCAAATGTCCCATATGTCTCTAACATCACAGATGTCCCATATGTTCCATATGTCCCTAATGTCCCAAGCGTCCTAGATGTTCCAAATGTCCCTAACGTCCCAGACGTCCTAAATGTCCCATATGTCCCTAACGTCCCAGACGTCCTAAATGTCCCATATGTCCCTAACATCCCAGATGTTCTAGCTGTCCCTAACGTCCCAGACGTCCCAGATGTCTCATATGTCCCAAAGATCCCTAATGTCCCAGGCGTCCTAGATGTCCCATATGTCCCTAACGTCCCAGACGTCCTAAATGTCCCATATGTCCCTAACATCCCAGACGTCCCAGCTATCCCGTATGTCCTTAACGTCCCAGACGTCCCAGATGTCTCATATGTCCCATATGTTCCTAATGTCCCAAGCGTTATAGATCATCCGTATGACCCTAACGTCCCAGACGTCCTAAATTCCCCATATGTCTTTATGGTCACAGACGTCCTAGACGTCCTAGATGTCTTATATGTCGTTAACGTCTCAGACGCCCCAGACGTCCTAGATGTCCCATATGTCCTTAACGTCCCAGACGTCCCAGATGTCCCATATGTCCCTAACGTCTTAGACGTCCCAGATGTCCCATATGTCCCTAACGTCCCAGGCGTCCCAGATGTCCCATATGTCCCATATGTCCCTAATGTCCCAGGCGTCCTAAATGTCCCATATGTCCTTAACGTCCCAGACGTCCAAGACGTCCTAGATGTCTTATATGTCCTTAACGTCCCAGACGTCCCAGATGTCCCATATGTCCCTAACGTCCCAGACGTCCCAGATATCCCATATGTTTCATATGTCCCTAGTGTCCCAGGCGTCCTAGATGTCCCATATGTCCCTAATGTCTCAGGCGTCCTAAATGTCCCTTATGTCCTTAACGTCCCAGACGTCCCAAACGTCCTAGATGTCCCATATGTCATTAATGTCCCAGACGTTCCAGATGTCCCATATGTCCCTAACGTCCCAAACGTCCCAGATGTCTCATATGTCCCATATGTCTCTAATGTCCCAGGCGTCCTAGATGTTCCATATGTCCCTAACGTTCCAGACGTCCCAGCTGTCCTGTATGTCCCTAACGTCCCAGACGTCCCAGACGTCCTAGATGTCCCATATGTCCCTAACGTCCCAGATGTCTTAGATGTCCTATATGTCCCTAACGTCCCAGCCGTCCCAGATGTCCCATATGTCCCAAATGTCCCTAATGTCCCAGGAGTCCCATATGTCCCATATGTCCCTAATGTCCCAGGCGTCCTAAATGTCCCATATGTCGTTAACGTCCCAGACGCCCCAGACGTCCTAGATGTCCCATATGTCCTTAACGTCCCAGACGTCCCAGATGTCCCATATGTCCCTAATGTCCCAGGCGTCCCAGATGTCCCATATGCCCCATATGTCGCTAATGTCCCAGGCGTGCTATATGTCCCATATGTCCTTACCGTCCCAGACGTCCCAGACGTCCTAGATGTCCCTAATGTCCCAGGCGTCCCAGATGTCCCATATGCCCCATATGTCGCTAATGTCCCAGGCGTGCTATATGTCCCATATGTCCTTAACGTCCCAGACGTCCCAGATGTCCCATATGTCCCTAATGTCCCAGGCGTCCCAGATGTCCCATATGCCCCATATGTCTCTAATGTCCCAGGCGTCCTAGATGTTCCATATGTCCCTAACGTTCCAGACGTCCCAGCTGTCCTGTATGTCCCTAACGTCCCAGACGTCCCAGACGTCCTAGATGTCCCATATGTCCCTAACGTCCCAGATGTCTTAGATGTCCTATATGTCCCTAACGTCCCAGCCGTCCCAGATGTCCCATATGTCCCAAATGTCCCTAATGTCCCAGGAGTCCCATATGTCCCATATGTCCCTAATGTCCCAGGCGTCCTAAATGTCCCATATGTCGTTAACGTCCCAGACGCCCCAGACGTCCTAGATGTCCCATATGTCCCTTACGTCTCAGACGTCCCAGATGTCCCATATGTCCCTAATGTCCCAGGCGTCCCAGATGTCCCATATGCCCCATATGTCGCTAATGTCCCAGGCGTGCTATATGTCCCATATGTCCTTACCGTCCCAGACGTCCCAGACGTCCTAGATGTCTCATATATCCTAAACGTCCCAGACGTCCCATATGTCCCATATGTCCCTAACGTCCCAGACGTCCCAGATGTCCCATATGTCCCACATGTCCCTAATGTCCCAGGCGTCCTAGATGTTCCATATGTCTCTAACGTCCCAGACGTGCTAAATGTCCCATATGTCCTTAAAGTCCCAGACGTCTTTGCTGTTCCGTATGTCCCTAACGTCCCAGACGTCCCAGGCGTCCTAAATGTCCCATATGTCCCTAACGTCCCAGACGTCCCAGATGTCCCATATGTCCCTAACGTCCCAGACGTCTCAGATGTCCCATATGTCCCTAATGTCCCAAGCGTCCCAGATGTCCCATATGTCCCATATATCCCTAATGTCCCAGGCGTCCTAAATGTCCCATATGTCCTTAACGTCCCAGACGTCCCATACGTCTTAGAAGTCCCATATGTCCCTAACGTCCCAGATGTCTTAGATGTTCCATATGTCCCTAACGTCCCAGATGTCTTAGATGTCCTATATGTCCCTAACGTCCCAGCCGTCCCAGATGTCCCATATGTCCCAAATGTCCCTAATGTCCCAGGAGTCCCATATGTCCCATATGTCCCTAATGTCCCAGGCGTCCTAAATGTCCCATATGTCGTTAACGTCCCAGACGCCCCAGACGTCCTAGATGTCCCATATGTCCTTAACGTCCCAGACGTCCCAGATGTCCCATATGTCCCTTACGTCTCAGACGTCCCAGATGTCCCATATGTCCCTAATGTCCCAGGCGTCCCAGATGTCCCATATGCCCCATATGTCGCTAATGTCCCAGGCGTGCTATATGTCCCATATGTCCTTACCGTCCCAGACGTCCCAGACGTCCTAGATGTCTCATATATCCTAAACGTCCCAGACGTCCCATATGTCCCATATGTCCCTAACGTCCCAGACGTCCCAGATGTCCCATATGTCCCACATGTCCCTAATGTCCCAGGCGTCCTAGATGTTCCATATGTCTCTAACGTCCCAGACGTGCTAAATGTCCCATATGTCCTTAAAGTCCCAGACGTCTTTGCTGTTCCGTATGTCCCTAACGTCCCAGACGTCCCAGGCGTCCTAAATGTCCCATATGTCCCTAACGTCCCAGACGTCCCAGATGTCCCATATGTCCCTAACGTCCCAGACGTCTCAGATGTCCCATATGTCCCTAATGTCCCAAGCGTCCCAGATGTCCCATATGTCCCATATATCCCTAATGTCCCAGGCGTCCTAAATGTCCCATATGTCCCTAACGTCCCAGACGTCCCAGATGTCCCATTTGTCCTACATGTCCCTAATGTCCCAGGCGTCCTAGATGTTCCATATGTCCCTAACATCCCAGACGTCCTAGCTGTCCCGTATGTCCCTAACGTCCTAGACGTCCAAGATTTCCCATATGTCACATATGTCCCTAATGTCCCAGGCGTTATAGATCATCCATATAACCCTAACGTCCTAGACGTTCTAAATGCCCCATATGTCCTCAACGTCCCAAACGTCCCAGACGTCCAAGATGTCTTATATGTCCTTAGCGTCCCAGACGTCTCAGATTTCCCATATGTCCCTAACGTCCCAGACGTCCCAGATGTCCCATATGTCCCATATGTCCCTAATGTCCATGGCGTCCTAGATGTCTTATACGTCCCTAATGTCCCACGCGTCCCAAATGTCCCATATGTCCTTAACGTCCCAGACGTGCCAGATGTCCCATATGTCCCTAACGTCCCAAACGTCCCAGATGTCTCATATGTCCCATATGTCTCTAATGTCCCAGGCGTCATAGATGTTCCATATGTCCCTAACGTTCCAGACGTCCCAGCTGTCCCTTATGTCCCTAACGTCCCAGACGTCCCAGACGTGCTAGATGTCCCATTTGTCCCTAACGTCTCAGAAGTCCCATATTTCCCATATGTCCCTAATGTCCCAGGCGTCCTAGATGTTCCATATGTCCCTAACGTCCCAGACATCCTAAATGTCCTATATGTTCCTAACGTCCCAGCCGTCCCAGATGTCCCATATGCCCCTAACGTCCCAGACGTCCCAGATGTCCCATATGTCCCATATGTCCCATATGTCCCAGGCGTCCCAGATGTCCCATATGTCCCATATGTCCCTAATGTCCCAGGCGTCCTAAATGTCCCATATGTCCTTAACGTCCCAGACGTCCAAGACGTGCTAGATGTCCCATATGTCTCTAACTTCCCAGACGTCCCAAATGTCCCATATGTTCCATATGTCCCTAATGTCTAAGACGTCCTAGATGTTCCATATGTTCCTAACGTCCCAAACGTCCTAAATTTCCCATATGTCCTTAACGTCCCAGACGTCCCAGCTGTCCCGTATGTCCCTAACGTCCCAGACATCCCAGACGTCCTAGATGTTCCATATGTCCCGAACGTCTCAGACGTCCTAGATGCCCTATATGTCCCTAACGTCACAGACGTTCCAGATGTCCCATGTGTTTCATATGTTTCTAATGTCCCGGGCGTCCCAGATTTTCCATATGTCCCATATGTCTTTAATGTCCCAGGGGTCCTAAATGTCCGATTTGTCCTTAACGTCTCAGACGTCCCAAACGTCTTAGATGTCCCATATGTCCTTAACTTCACAGACGTCCCAGATGTTCCATATGTCCCATATGTCCCTAATGTCCCAGGCGTCCTAAATGTCCCATATGTTCCATATCTCCCCAATGTCTCAGGAGTCCTAAATGTCCCATATGTCTTTAACGTCCCAGACGTCCCAGACGTCTTAGATGTGCCATATGTCCTTAACGTCCCAGACGTCTCAAATGTCCCATATGTCTCTAACGTCCCAGATGTCCCATATGTTCCATATGTCCCTAATGTCCCAAGCGTCCTAGATGTTCCAAATGTCCCTAACGTCCCAGACGTCCTAAATGTCCCATATGTCCCTAACGTCCCAGACGTCCTAAATGTCCCATATGTCACTAACATCCCAGATGTCCCAGCTGTCCCATATGTTCCATATGGCCCTAATGTCCCAGGCGTCCCAGATGTCCCATATGTTCCATATGTCCCTAATGTCCCAGGAGTCCTAAATGTCCCATATGTCCTTAACGTCCCAGACGTCCCAGACGTCCTAGATGTCCCATATGTCCTTAACGTCCCAGACGTCCCAGACGTACTAGATGTCCCATATGTCCTTAACGTCGCAGACGTCCCAGATGTCCCATATGTCCCTTACGTCCCAGACGTCCCAGATGTCCCATATGTTCCATATGTCCCTAATGTCCCAGGCGTCCCAGATGTCCCATATGTTCCATATGTCCCTAATGTCCCAGGAGTCTTAAATGTCCCATATGTCCTTAACGTCCTAGACGTCCTAGACGTCCTAGATGTCCCATATGTCCTTAACGTCCCAGACGTCTCAAATGTCCCATATGTCTCTAACATCACAGATATCCCATATGTTCCATATGTCCCTAATGTCCCAAACGTCCTAGATGTTCCAAATGTCCCTAACGTCCCAGACATCCTAAATGTCCCATATGTCCCTAACGTCCCAGACGTCCTAAATGTCCCATATGTCCCTAACATCCCAGATGTTCCAGCTGTCCCTAACGTCCCAGACGTCCCAGATGTCTCATATGTCCCAAAGATCCCTAATGTCCCAGGCGTCCTAGATGTCCCATATGTCCCTAACGTCCCAGACGTCCTAAATGTCCCATATGTCCCTAACATCCCAGACGTCCCAGCTATCCCGTATGTCCTTAAGGTCCCAGACGTCCCAGATGTCTCATATGTCCCATATGTCCCTAATGTCCCAAGCGTTATAGTTCATCCATATGACCCTAACGTCCCAGACGTCCTAAATTCCCCATATGTCTTTATGGTCACAGACGTCCTAGACGTCCTAGATGTCTTATATGTCCTTAACGTCCCAGACGTCCCAGATGTCCCATATGTCCCTAACGTCCCAGACGTCCCAGATGTCCCATATGTCCCATACGTCCCTAGTGTCCCAGGCGTCCTAGATGTCCCATATGTCCCTAATGGCTCAGGCGTCCTAAATGTCCCATATGTTCTTAACGTCCCAGACGTCCCAAACGTCCTAGATGTCCCATATGTCATTAATGTTCCAGACGTTCCAGATGTCCCATATGTCCCTAACGTGTCAAACGTCCCAGATGTCTCATATGTCCCATATCTCTCTTATGTCCCAGGCGTCCTAGATGTTCCATATGTCCCTAACGTTCCAGACGTCCCAGCTGTCCCGTATGTCCCTAACGTCCCAGACGTCCCAGACGTCGTAGATGTTCCATATGTCCCTAACGTCCCAGATGTCTTAGATGTCCCATATGTCCCAAATGTCCCTAATGTTCCAGGAGTCCCATATGTCCCATATGTCCCTAATGTCCCAGGCGTCCTAAATGTCCCATATGTCGTTAACGTCTCAGACGCCCCAGACGTCCTAGATGTCCCATATGTCCTTAACGTCCCAGACGTCCCAGATGTCCCATATGCCTCTAACGTCTCAGACGTCCCAGATGTCCCATATGTCCCTAATGTCCCAGGCGTCCCAGATGTCCCATATGCCCCATATGTTCCTAATGTCCCAGGCGTGATATATGTCCCATATGTCCTTACCGTCCCAGACGTCCCAGACGTCCTAGATGTCTCATATATCCTAAACGTCCCAGACGTCCCATATGTCCCATATGTCCCTAACGTCCCAGACGTCCCAGATGTCCCATATGTCCCAAATGTCCCTAATGTCCCAGGCGTCTTAGATGTTCCATACGTCTCTAACGTCCCAGACGTCCTAAATGTCCCATATGTCCCTAACGTCCCAGGCTTCCTAAATGTTCCATATGTCCCTAACGTCCCAGATGTCCTAAATGCCCCATATGTCCCTAACGTCCCAGACGTCTCAACTGTCCCGTATGTCCCTAACGTCCCAGCCGTGCTAAATGTCCCATATGTCCCTAACGTCCCAGACGTCCCAGATATCCCATATGCCCCTAACGTCCCAGATGTCCCATATGTCCCATATGTCCCATATGTCCCAGGCGTCCCAGATGTCTCATATGTCCCATGTGTCCCTAATGTCTGGGCGTCCTAAATGTCCCATATGTCCTTAACGTCCCAGACGTCCAAGACTTCCTAGATGTCCCATATGTCTCTAATGTCCCAGACGTAACAGATGTCCCATATGTCCCTAACGTCCCAGACGTCCCAGATGTCCCATATGTCCCATATGTCCCTAATGTCTAAGACGTCCTAGATGTTCCATATGTTTCTAACGTCCCAAACGTCCTAAATTTCCCATATATCCTTAACGTCCCAGACGTCCCAGCTGTCCCGTATGTCCCTAACGTCCCAGACATCCCAGACGTCCTAGATGTCCCATATGTCCCAAACGTCTCAGACGTCCTAGATGTCCTACATGTCTTTATCGTCACAGACGTCCCAGATGTCCCATATGTCCCATATGTCCATAATGTCCCGGGCGTCCCAGATGTCCCATATGTCCCATATGTCCCTAATGTCCCAGGAGTCCTAAATGTCCTATTTGTCCTTAACTTCTCAGAAGTCCCAAACGTCTTAGATGTCCCATATGTCCTTAACGTCCCAGACGTGCCAGATGTCCCATATGTCTCATATTTCCCTAATGTTCCAGGCGTCCTAAATGTCCCAAATGTCCTCAACGTCCCAGACGTCCCAGACGTCCTAGATGTCCCATATGTCCTTAACGTCCAAGACGTCCCAGATGTCCCATATGTCCCTAACGTCCCAGACGTCCCAGATGTCCCATATGTCCCATATATCCCTAATGTCCCAGGCGTCCCAGATGTCCCATAAGCTCCATATGTCAGTAATATCCCAGGCGTCCTAAATTTCCCATATGTCCTTAACGTCCCAGACGTCCCAGACGTCCTAGATGTCCCATATGTCCTTAACGTCCCAGACGTCCCAAATGTCCCATATGTCCCTAACGTCCCAGACATCCCAGACGTCCTAGATGTCCCATATGTCCCAAACGTCTCAGACGTCCTAGATGTCCTACATGTCTTTAACGTCACAGACGTCCCAGATGTCCCATATGTCCCATATGTCTATAATGTCCCGGGCGTCCCAGATGTCCCATATGTCCCATATGTCCCTAATGTCCCAGGAGTCCTAAATGTCCTATTTGTCCTTAACGTCTCAGACGTCCCAAACGTCTTAGATGTCCCATATGTCCTTAACGTCCCAGACGTGCCAGATGTCCCATATGTCCCATATTTCCCTAATGTTCCAGGCGTCCTAAATGTTCCAAATGTCCCTAACGTCCCAGACGTCCCAGATGTGTCATATGTCCCTAACGTCCCAGACGTCCCAGATGTGTCATATGTCCTTAACGTCCCAGACGTGCCAGATGTCCCATATGTCCCATATTTCCCTAATGTTCCAGGCGTCCTAAATGTTCCAAATGTCCTTAACGTCCCAGACGTCCCAAATGTCCCATATGTCCCTAACGTCCCAGACATCCCAGACGTCCTAGATGTCCCATATGTCCCAAACGTCTCAGACGTCCTAGATGTCCTACATGTCTTTAACGTCACAGACGTCCCAGATGTCCCATATGTCCCATATGTCTATAATGTCCCGGGCGTCCCAGATGTCCCATATGTCCCATATGTCCCTAATGTCCCAGGAGTCCTAAATGTCCTATTTGTCCTTAACGTCTCAGACGTCCCAAACGTCTTAGATGTCCCATATGTCCTTAACGTCCCAGACGTCCCAGATGTCCCATATGTCCCTAACGTCCCAGACGTCCCAGATGTGTCATATGTTCCATATGTCCCTAATGTCCCAAGCGTCCTAGATGTCCCGTATGTCCCTAACGTCCCAGACGTCTTAGATGTCCCATATGTCCCTAACGTCTCAGACGTCTTAGATGTATTATATGTGCCTAACGTCCCAGACGTCCTAAATGTCCCATATGTCCCTAACGTCCCAGACGTCCCTGCTGTTCCGTATGTCCCTAACGTGTCAGACGTCCCAGGCGTCCTAGATGTCCCATATATCCCTAACGTCTCAGACGTCCAAGATGTCCCTTATGTCCCTAACTTCCCAGACGTCTCAGATGTCCCATATGTCCCTAATGTCTCAAGCGTCCCAGATGTCCCATATGTCCCATATATCCCTAATGTCCCAGGCGTCCTAAATGTCCCATAAGTCCTTAACGTCCCAGACGTCCCAGACGTCCTAGATGTCCCATATGTCCTTAACGTCCCAGACGTCCCAAATGTCCCATATGTCCCTAACGTCCCAGACGTCCCAGATGTGTCATATGTTCCATATGTCCCTAATGTCCCAAGCGTCCTAGATGTCCCTTATGTCCCTAACGTCCCAGACGTCCCAGATGTCCCATATATCCCATATGTCCCTAATGTCCCAGGCGTCCTAAATGTTTCATATGTCCCTAACGTCCCAGACGTCCTAAATGTCCCATATGTCCCTAACGTCCCAGACGTCCCTGCTGTTCCGTATGTCCCTAACGTGTCAGACGTCCCAGGCGTCCTAGATGTCCCATATATCCCTAACGTCCCAGACGTCCCAGATGTCCCATATGTCCCTAACGTCCCAGACGTCTCAGATGTCCCATATGTCCCTAATGTCCCAAGCGTCCCAGATGTCCCATATGTCCCATATATCCCTAATGTCCCAGGCGTCCTAAATGTCCCATATGTCCTTAACGTCCCTGACGTCCCATACGTCCTAGATGTCCCATATGTCCCTAACGTCCCAGACGTCCCAGATGTCCCATTTGTCCTACATGTCCCTAATGTCCCAGGCGTCCTAGATGTTCCATATGTCCCTAACATCCCAGACGTCCTAGCTGTCCCGTATGTCCCTAACGTCCTAGACGTCCCAGATGTCCCATATGTCCCATATGTCCCTAATGTCCCAGGCGTTATAGATCATCTATATGACCCTAACGTCCCAGACGTTCTAAATGCCCCATATGTCCTTAACGTCCCAGACGTCCCAGACGTCCCAGATGTTTTATATGTCCTTAACATCCCAGACGTCTCAGATGTCCATTATGTCCCTAACGTCCCAGACGTCCCAGATGTCCCATATGTCCCACATGTCCCTAATGTTCCAGGCGTCCTAGATGTCCCATACGTCACTAATGTCCCACGCGTCCCAAATGTCCCATATGTCCTTAACGTCCCAGACGTGCCAGATGTCCCATATGTTCCTAACGTCCCAAACGTCCCAGATGTCTCATATGTCCCATATGTCTCTAATGTCCCAGGCGTCCTAGATGTTTCATATGTCCCTAACGTCCCAGACGTCCCAACTGTCCCTTATGTCCCTAACGTCCCAGACGTCCCAGGCGTCCTAGATGTCCCATTTGTCCCTAACGTCTCAGATGTCCCATATTTCCCATATGTCCCTAATGTCCCAGGCGTCCTAGATGTTCCATATGTCCCTAACGTCCCAGATATCCTAAATGTCCTATATGTTCCTAACGTCCCAGACGTCCCAGCTGTCCCGTATGTCCCTAACGTCCCAGACGTCCCAGGCGTCCTAGATGTCCCATATGTACCTAACGACCAAGACGTCCTAGATGTCCTATATGTCCCTAACGTTCCAGACGTCCCAGACGTCCCAGATGTCCCATATGTCCCATATGTCCCTAATGTCCCAGGCGTCCCAGCTGTCCCATATGTCCCTAATCTCCCAGGCGATCTAAATGTCCCATATGTCCTTAACGTCCCAGACGTCCCAGACGTCCTAGATGTCCTATATGTCCCTAACGTCCCAGACGTCCCAGATGTCCTTAATGTCCAATATGTCTCGAATGTCCCAGGCGTCCTAGATGTTTCATATGTCCCTAACGTCCCAGACGTCCTAAATGTCCCATATATCCCTAACGTCCCAGACGTCCCAGATGTCCCATATGTCCCTAACGTCCCAAGCGTCCCAGATGTCCCATATGTCCCATATATCCCTAATGTCCCAGGCGTCCTAAATGTCCTATATGTCCTTAACGTCCCAGACGTCCCATACGTCCTAGATGTCCCATATGTCCCTAACGTCCCAGACGTCCCAGATGTCCCATTTGTCCTACATGTCCCTAATGTCCCAGGCGTCCTAGATGTTCCATATGTCCCTAACATCCCAGACGTCCTAGCTGTCCCGTATGTCCCTAACGTCCTAGACGTCCCAGATGTCCCATATGTCCCATATGTATCTAATGTCCCAGGCGTTATAGATCATCTATATGACACTAACGTCCCAGACGTTCTAAATGCCCCATATGTCCCTAACGTCCCAGACGTCCCAGACGTCCAAGATGTTTTATATGTCCTTAACGTCCCAGACGTCTCAGATGTCCATTATGTCCCTAACGTCCCAGACGTCCCAGATGTCCCATATGTCCCACATGTCCCTAATGTCCCAGGCGTCCTAGATGTCCCATACGTCCCTAATGTCCCACGCGTCCTAGATGTTTCATATGTCCCTAACGTCCCAGACATCCTAAATGTCCTATATGTCCCTAACGTCCCAGACGTCACAGCTGTCCCGTATGTCCCTAACGTCCCAGACGTCCCAGGCGTCCTAGATGTCCCATACGTCCCTAATGTCCCACGCGTCCTAGATGTTTCATATGTCCCTAACGTCCCAGACATCCTAAATGTCCTATATGTCCCTAACGTCCCAGACGTCCCAGGCGTCCTAAATGTCCTATATGTCCCTAACGTCCCAGACGTCACAGCTGTCCCGTATGTCCCTAACGTCCCAGACGTCCCAGACGTCCAAGATGTTTTATATGTCCTTAACGTCCCAGACGTCTCAGATGTCCATTATGTCCCTAACGTCCCAGACGTCCCAGATGTCCCATATGTCCCACATGTCCCTAACGTCTCAGATGTCCCATATTTCCCATATGTCCCTAATGTCCCAGGCGTCCTGGATGTTTCATATGTCCCTAACGTCCCAGACATCCTAAATGTCCTATATGTCCCTAACGTCCCAGACGTCACCGCTGTCCCGTATGTCCCTAACGTCCCAGACGTCCCAGGCGTCCTAGATGTCCCATATGTCCCTAACGACCAAGACGTCCTAGATGTCCTATATGTCCCTAACGTCCCAGACGTCCCAGACGTCCCAGATGTCCCATATGTCCCATATGTCCCTAATGTCCCAGGCGTCCCAGCTGTCCCATATGTCCCATATGTCCCTAATGTCCCAGGCGATCTAAATGTCCCATATGTCCTTAACGTCCCAGACGTCCCAGACGTCCTAGATGTCCTATATGTCCCTAACGTCCCAGACGTCCCAGATGTCCTTAATGTCCGATATGTCTCGAATGTCCCAGGCGTCCCTAACGTCTCAGACGTCCTAGGTGTATTATATGTGCCTAACGTCCCAGACGTCCCAGATGTCCCATATGTCCCATATGTCCCTAATGTCCCAGGCGTCCTAAATGTTTCATATGTCCCTAACGTCCCAGACGTCCTAAATGTCCCATATGTCCCTAACGTCCCAGACGTCCCTGCTGTTCCGTATGTCCCTAACGTGTCAGACGTCCCAGGCGTCCTAGATGTCCCATATATCCCTAACGTCCCAGACGTCCCAGATGTCCCATATGTCCCTAACGTCCCAGACGTCTCAGATGTCCCATATGTCCCTAATGTCCCAAGCGTCCCAGATGTCCCATATGTCCCATATATCTCTAATGTCCCAGGCGTCCTAAATGTCCTATATGTCCTTAACGTCCCAGACGTCCCATAAGTCCTAGATGTCCCATATGTCCCTAACGTCCCAGACGTCCCAGATGTCCCATTTGTCCTACATGTCCCTAATGTCCCAGGCGTCCTAGATGTTCCATATGTCCCTAACATCCCAGACGTCCTAGCTGTCCCGTATGTCCCTAACGTCCTAGACGTCCCAGATGTCCCATATGTCCCATATGTCCCTAATTTCCCAGGCGTTATAGATCATCTATATGACCCTAACGTCCCAGACGTTCTAAATGCCCCATATGTCCTTAACGTCCCAGACGTCCCAGACGTTCAAGATGTTTTATATGTCCTTAACGTCCCAGACGTCTCAGATGTCCATTATGTCCCTAACGTCCCAGACGTCCCAGATGTCCCATATGTCCCACATGTCCCTAATGTCCCAGGCGTCCTAGATGTCCCATACGTCCCTAATGTCCCACGCGTCCCAAATGTCCCATATGTCCTTTACGTCCCAGACGTGCCAGTTGTGCCATATGTCCCTAACGTCCCAAACGTCCCAGATGTCTCATATGTCCCATATGTCTCCAATGTCCCAGGCGTCCTAGATGTTCCATATGTCCCTAACGTCCCAGACGTCCCAACTGTCCCTTATGTCCCTAACATCCCAGACGTCCCAGACGTCCTAGATGTCCCATTTGTCCCTAACGTCTCAGATGTCCCATATTTCCCATATGTTCCTAATGTCCCAGGCGTCCTAGATGTTCCATATGTCCCTAACGTCCCAGACATCCTAAATGTCCTATATGTCCCTAACGTCCCAGACGTCACAGCTCTCCCGTATGTCCCTAACGTCCCAGACGTCCCAGGCGTCCTAGATGTCCCATATGTCCCTAACGACCAAGACGTCCTAGATGTCCTATATGTCCCTAACGTCCCAGACGTCCCAGACGTCCCAGATGTCCCATATGTCCCATATGTCCCTAATGTCCCAGGCGTCCCAGCTGTCCCATATGTCCCATATGTCCCTAATGTCCCAGGCGATCTAAATGTCCCATATGTCCTTAACGTCCCAGACGTCCCAGACGTCCTAGATGTCCTATATGTCCCTAACGTCCCAGGCGTCCCAGATGTCCTTAATGTCCGATATGTCTCGAATGTCCCAGGCGTCCCTAACGTCTCAGACGTCCTAGGTGTATTATATGTGCCTAACGTCCCAGACGTCCCAGATGTCCCATATGTCCCATATGTCCCTAACGTCCCAGGCGTCCTAAATGTTTCATATGTCCCTAACGTCCCAGACGTCCTAAATGTCCCATATGTCCCTAACGTCCCAGACGTCCCTGCTGTTCCGTATGTCCCTAACGTGTCAGACGTCCCAGGCGTCCTAGATGTCCCATATATCCCTAACGTCCAAGACGTCCCAGATGTCCCATATATCCCTAACGTCCCAGACGTCTCAGATGTCCCATATGTCCCTAATGTCCCAAGCGTCCCAGATGTCCCATATATCCCTAATGTCCCAGGCGTCCTAAATGTCCCATATGTCCTTAACGTCCCAGACGTCCCATACGTCCTAGATGTCCCATATGTCCCTAACGTCCCAGACGTCCCAGATGTCCCATTTGTCCTACATGTCCCTAATGTCCCAGGCGTCCTAGATGTTCCATATGTCCCTAACATCCCAGACGTCCTAGCTGTCCCGTATGTCCCTAACGTCCTAGACGTCCCAGATGTCCCATATGTCCCATATGTCCCTAATGTCCCAGGCGTTATAGATCATCTATATGACCCTAACGTCCCAGACGTTTTAAATGCCCGATATGTCCTTAACGTCCCAGACGTCCCAGACGTCCCAGATGTTTTATATGTCCTTAACGTCCCAGACGTTTCAGATGTCCATTATGTCCCTAACGTCCCAGACGTCCCAGATGTCCCATATGTCCCACATGTCCCTAATGTCCCAGGCGTCCTAGATGTCCCATACGTCCCTAATGTCCCACGCGTCCCAAATGTCCCATATGTCCTTAACGTCCCAGACGTGCCAGATGTCCCATATGTCCCTAACGTCCCAAACGTCCCAGATGTCTCATATGTCCCATATGTCTCTAATGTCCCAGGCGTCCTAGATGTTCCATATGTCCCTAACGTCCCAGACGTCCCAACTGTCCCTTATGTCCCTAACGTCCCAGACGTCCCAGACGTCCTAGATGTCCCATTTGTCCCTAACGTCTCAGATGTCCCATATTTCCCATATGTCCCTAATGTCCCAGGCGTCCTAGATGTTCCATATGTCCCTAACGTCCCAGACATCCTAAATGTCCTATATGTCCCTAACGTCCCAGACGTCCCAGCTGTCCCGTATGTCCCTAACGTCCCAGACGTCCCAGGCGTCCTAAATGTCCCATATGTCCCTAACGACCAAGACGTCCTAGATGTCCTATATGTCCCTAACGTCCCAGACGTCCCAGACGTCCCAGATGTCCCATATGTCCCATATGTCCCTAATGTCCCAGGCGTCCCAGCTGTCCCATATGTCCCATATGTCCCTAATGTCCCAGGCGATCTAAATGTCCCATATGTCCTTAACGTCCCAGACGTCCCAGACGTCCTAGATGTCCTATATGTCCCTAACGTCCCAGACGTCCCAGATGTCTTTAATGTCCGATATGTCTCGAATGTCCCAGGCGTCCTAGATGTTTCATATGTCCCTAACGTCCCAGACGTCCTAAATGTCCCATATGTCACTAACGTCCCAGACGTTCTAGCTGTCCCATATGTCCCTAACGTCCCAGACGTCCCAGACGCAGACGTCCCAGATGTCTTATATGTCCTTAACGTCCCAGACGTCTCAGATGTCCCATATGTCCCTAACGTCCCAGACGTCCCAGATGTCCCTTATGTCCCATATTTCCCTAATGTCCCAGGCGTCCTAGATGTCCCATACGTCCCTAATGTCCCACGCGTCCCAAATGTCCCATATGTCCTTAACGTCCCAGACGTCCTAGATGTCCCATATGTCTTATATGTCCTTAACGTTACAGACGTTTTAAATGCCCCATATGTCCTTAACGACCCAGACGTCCCAGACGTCCCAGATGTCTTATATGTCCTTAACGTCCCAGACGTCTCAGATGTCCCATATGTCCCTAACGTCCCAGACGTCCCAGATGTCCCTTATGTCCCATATGTCCCTAATGTCCCAGGCGTCCTAGATGTCCCATACGTCCCTAATGTCCCACGCGTCCCAAATGTCCCATATGTCCTTAACGTCCCAGACGTCCTAGATGTCCCATATGTCCTTAACGTCCCAGACGTCCCAAATGTTTCATATGTCCCATTTGTCCCTAATGTCCCAAGCGTCCTAGATGTTCCATATGTCCCTAACGTCCCAGACGTTCTAAATGTCCCATATGTCCCTAATGTTCCAGGCGTTCTAAATGTCCCATATGTCCTCAACGTCCCAGACGTCCCAGACGTCATAGATGTCCCATATGTCCTTAACGTTTCAGACGTCCCAGATGTCCCATATGTCCCTAACGTCCCAGACGTCTCAGATGTCGCATATGTCCCATACGTCCCTAATGTCCCAGGCGTCCCAGATGTCCCATATGTCCCACATGTCCCTAATGTCCCAGGCGTCCTAAATGTCTCATATGTCCTTAACGTCCCAGACGTCCCAGACGTCCTAGATGTCCCATATGTCCTTAACGTCCCAGACGTCCCATATGTTCCATACGTCCCTAATGTCCCAAGCGTCCTAGATGTTCCATATGTCCCTAACGTCCCAGACGTCCTAAATATCCCATATGCCCCTAACGTCCCAGACGTCCCAGCTGTCCCTATGTCCCTAACGTCCCAGACGTCCCAGACTTCCTAAATGTCCCAAATGTCCCTAACGTCTTAGACGTCCCAGCTGTCCCGTATGTCCCTAACGTCTCAGACGTCTTAGATGTCCCATACGTTCCTAACGTCCAAGACGTCCTAGATGTCCCATATGTCCCAGATGTCCCATATGTCCCTAATGTTCCAGGCTTTCTAAATGTTTCATATGTCCCTAACGTCCCAGACGTCCTAAATGTCCCATATGTCCCTAACGTCCCAGACGTCCCAGCTGTCCCGTATGTATCTAACGTCCCAGACATCCCAGACGGCCTAGATGTCCCATATGTCTCTAACGTCCCAGACGTCCCAGATGTCCCATACTTCTCATATGTCCCTAATGTCCCAGGCTTCCTAAATGTTTCATATGTCCCAAACGTCCCAGACGTCCTACATATCCCATATGTCCCTAACGTCCCAGACGTCCCAGACGTCCTAGATGTCCCATATGTTCCTTACGTCTCAGACGTCCTAGATGTATTATATGTCCCTAACGTCCCAGACGCCCCAGATGTCCCATATGTCCCATATGTCCCATATGTCCCCAATGTCCCAGGGGTCCTAAATTTTTCATATGTCCCTAACGTCCCAGACGTCCTAAATGTCCCATATGTCCCTAACGTCCCAAACGTCCCTGTTGTCCCGTATGTCCCTAACGTCCCAGACGTCCCAGGCGTCCTAGATGTCCCATATGTCCCATATATCCCTAATGTCCCAGGCGTCCTAAATGTCCCATATGTCCTTAACGTCCCAGACGTCCCAGGCGTCCTAGATGTCCCATATGCCCCTAACGTCCCAGACGTCCCAGATGTCCCATATGTCCCTAACGTCCCAGACGTCTCAGATGTCCCATATGTCCCATATGTCCAATATGTCCCTAATGTCCCAAGCGTCCCAGGTGTCCCATATGTCCCATATATCCCTAATGTCCCAGGCGTCCTAAATGTCCCATATGTCCCTAACGTCCCAGACGTCTCAGATGTCCCATATGTCCCATATGTCCAATATGTCCCTAATGTCCCAAGCGTCCCAGATGTCCCATATGTCCTATATATCCCTAATGTCACAGGCGTCCTAGATGTCCCATATGTCCCTAACGTCCCAGACGTCCCAAATGTCCCATATGTCCCTAACCACCCAGACGTCTCAGATGTCCCATATGTCCCATATGTCCAATATGTCCCTAATGTCCCAAGCGTCTCAGATGTCCCATATGTCCCATATGTCCAATATGTCCCTAATGTCCCAAGCGTCCCAGATGTCCCATATGTCCCATATATCCCTAATGTCCCAGGCGTCCTAAATGTCCCATATGTCCCTAACGTCCCAGACGTCCCAGACGTCCCATATGTCCCTAACGTCCCAGACGTCTCAGATGTCCCATATGTCCCATATGTCCAATATGTCCCTAATGTCCCAAGCGTCCCAGATGTCCCATATGTCCCATATATCCCTAATGTCCCAGGCGTCCTAAATGTCCCATATGTCCCTAACGTCCCAGACGTCCCAGATGTCCCATATGTCCCTAATGTCCCAGGCGTCCTAGATGTTCCATATGTCCCTAACGTCCCAGACATCCTAAATGTCCTGTATGTCCCTAACGTCCTAGACGTCCTAGCTGTCCCGTATGTCCCTAACGTCCCAGACGTCCCAGACGTCCTAGATGTCCCATATGTCACAAATGTCCCAGGCGCCCTAGATGTTCCATATGTCCCTAACGTCCCAGACATCCTAAATGTCCTGTATATCCCTAACGTCCCAGACGTCCCAGCTGTCCCGTATGTCCATAACGTCCTAAACGTCCCATCCGTCCTAGATGTCCCATATGTCCCTAACGTCCCAGACGTCTCAGACGTCCTAGATGTCCCATATTTCTCTAACATCCCAGACGTCCTAGATGTCCTCTACGTCCCTAACTTCCTAGATATTCCAGATGTTCCATATGTC